>PVJC01008759.1:18916-47760 GCA_004026665.1 Murina feae | reverse complement strand
CTGAGCCACAGGTGGGTACTCACCCTTCAGGATGGTGATGTTAATATAGGGCCTGACCTCGGGCCACACGTAGGGGAGGGAGGATGGAGAGGCCGCGGACTCATCGGCAGCGTAGGCATGGGCCAGGGCATCCTCAGAGTCACAACACTGTCGGCAGCGCCCGGGGGGACCGGAGGCCACAGCTTCCCCAGAGGTGTGCTCCTCAGTGGGGACCCCAAACACCAAGAGAGGGAGCAGAAGGACTATCCAGAGGAGGTCCAGGGCGGCTATCCCCATGGCGGCCTGGAGCGGGGAAGGAGGAACAGACGGGGTACCTAAGTGAACACCTCCACTGCTCCCGTGCCCGGCATGAGTGCTGCCACACACAGCAAGTGCGTTCCCGGTGTAACTCACGGAAGGACGCCAGGGCCCCCATTTAAGTCAAGAACACTGAGGTCCACCCAGAGAAGCAAGTTCTTCAAGGTCCCAGAGACTTGTGGCCGGCAGGACAGGGCAGGGCCTGGAGGCTGAGTCTCCCGGAAGGACCCCCATCCCTGAAGGCGCTGCCCTACAAGGTCCCCGAAGGAGGAAGCCCCCCCAGAGAGAGCCACAGCCCCGCAGAGGCGGCTCCTGGGGGACCTGTGCTGGGCGGGTGAGGAAGGCGCCCCGGCTGCCCCTGGGCCAGAACCACTGAGACTGTCCAATGCTCTCCCCACTTCCCCCCTCTCTCTGGCTTGCCCTCTCGCCATGGACAAGGGAGAGGGCCTTGGGACAAGCACAAAGGATCCGGCAGGCTTGCTCTGTAGGGGAGGGGACTCAGGGGCTGAGCCCGTGGTTTGGGCCATGAACGCGAGGTCCTGACGAAGGAGCTAAGAAAGTTCATTCATTCTAGCAGACAGGTAGCAACCTCCATCAGAGAGCACACAGGGTTCTGCGTGGGGCCGGGGTTATACTGCTGAGCAGTGAGGAGTCGCTATGCTGAGTCACAGCCGCAGCCACTGCTGGCCTGCACGGGCCTTCCTGCAAGGGAGAGGGCGCTCCTGGGGGGAAGGGAGGGCGGGGAGACACATTAGAAACAGGAGAGAGGGCACCACAGAGACTAGGGACCTTGGCACAGGGTGGTGCCAGCCCCACTCCCCTGGGCATCTCTGTGCAGTCAACCACCTGCACAACCTTACACTGAATCCCTGTAGAGAAGCCTCGGGCGAGAGTTCAATCATTGGAAAGTGGCGGTGTCCATCACAGCAGACCCGCCAGTAAGCTGCCAAGGTGGTGAATTGGAATCAGGGGGCAGGACTAGGAAGTCCAGGCTGTGGAGGCCCTGCTTTGGCCTTGGCGAGAGAAGAGGGAGCCAGCATTCCTGGAGAGGGGCAGGAAGTAGCCTGGGCACCGGGGCTGGAGGGCGGGAAGCCGGGCGGGAGCCTTGGAGGTATCGCAGCATCAGAAACTCGGCTTTTGAAACTAGGCTGGTTTTTACGCTTCTGGCGTTTCTTTGTTTATTTCCTTTTGTTCTCCTTTAACATTTAGTACAATTCGAAAATATTTCTCTGTGGTTACTCCCCGTAGAGGAGGCACTGTTTTAAATGCCACCCTCTCTCTCTGAGCGCTGGGTGAGAGCTAGGTTTTAAAGGGGCAGAGGCCCTCTCCTGAGCACCTCCCCTCCCCGGGGCCGGCTATTAGCAGAAGCGAGGGGCGCTGGGCAGCCTCCCCAGCCACCACCCCCTCCTGGAGGTGACCGTTCCCCAGCTCCTGCCCCAGCTCCTGCCCCAGCCCTGCCTCCTGAGCCCCTGTCCTGCTTCTACTCGGGACAGCGGGTCAAATCCACACAGATCAGCACCCTCTGTCCATGACGATCACCCTCACCTTTTATTTGTAAACTGCACATTCCAGTGGCTTTGAGAAAAATAACAATCCCATTTCCTGGCCAGAATGTGGCCTCTTGGGAAAAGGTGAGGCCCTGGAGTCAGACTTGACATCCCGGGCTGGTTGACAGGCTGGGAGACCTGCGACTAGTGGCTGGACCTGCTGGCGCTCCTCTCCTGGTGGTCTACAGGGAGAAGACACCGCTGCCTCCCCGCTGGGCTGTTTGGGAAGGTTTAAGTTCAGCGAAGTTGGCTGACCTGCAAAAGACTCTTAATAAAAAGTCTGCTCCTTCTTCTGCCCAGCGTGACCTCTTCCCAGGACAGGGCAGGGCAGGGCTCCTCCCGAGGACTGGCCCGTTTGGGGACCTAACTGTTGGCTCCAGCCAGATGACAGTCAAACGCTCTGAGACACAAACGGGCCTGGGGGACAGGAAGCAGAGGGCCTTGAACAAAAGAAGCAGGGACAGCCTGGATCGCTGACTGGCCATGGAGGAGGGTGCCCAGCAGGGTGTGAGGGGCCGTGCCACTGGGGGTGGCTAGGGGGTCCCTGCTGCCTCCACTCTTCGGGGTGGGGGAAGGGCCAGGCCCTGCAGAGTAGACTTGGTGTGCGTCCCAGCGCACCAGGGTGGGCACAAGCCAGGAGCAGCAGAGGGCAGCCCTTCACCAGGGGCTAAGGCCTCAGTCACAGGAGGGGATGGGGGAGGGAGAGCCTGGCGGGCGTCAGAGGAATGGTGCAGGGCCCAGATGTGTCCAGGAAGCCGGGAGGGAGGAGAGGAATTCCAGGCTCCGACCCCAGCCTCCTCTGGGGGTGGGCGGCCCTGCCGTGGGAAATGCAGGACCTCCATCACTCACCCTCCGTCCCGTAGCCTCGCCCAGCGCTCACAGACCCCGGGCCTCGGGTCAGCCTCTGGCTCCTTGGCCCATGTCTGCGGTAATAACTGGTTGCCGGCCCAGACCCCCAGGCCAAGCCGAGGAGGGAGGGAGGAAGGGATGGAGGCAGGGCGAGAGGGAGGGAGGGCGGAGGAAGAGGGCTGAGCTGGCTCCCCACGTCCCCTCCTCCCTGCTCCCTCCCCTCCAGCCGCTGGGTTCTGCCCAGATAATGGGCGCTCTGGATTTCCTTTGCTTAACTCTTTGGTGGGGTCTTGTTGGATTCAGAGAACCAAAAAGTCCGTGCCAGGAGGGATCTGAGGCCCCTGATGTGCTGGCAGGGAAACTGAGGTGGGGAGAGAGGGGGTCAGGAGCCCCTTCAGTTGCTTGGCAAGGGGAGACAGCTCTGGAATCCTGCTCCTGGGGGCCCCCAGCTAAAGCTAAAAAGGGGAGAAGGCACAGGCACCAGCCCAGCAGCCTCAGTTCCAATTCTGGTGCCACCACCCACAAATAAGTGACAGCCTAGGTGTCTGTAGAACCCCAGTGCCAGCCCTAGCCCTGCCAGGCACAGGAGAGGCTCCGCCAACGTTTGCTGAGTGAAGGCATTACCTGCTGGGCTATCAACGTGGCAGCTGGACAAAACCCCCATCCCAGTGGGTGACAGAGTCCTCCTCCTCAACCTAGAGTTTTGCCATGATTCATCCTCCTGGTCTCCTAGAGCCAGTGCCCCTGGGGAAATGCCCCCCCAGGAGTTCACAGGGTCCTGCCTCAGCTTCCTTCTGGTTGGGCTGTGGGAGGTGCAAAAAGGCTGCAGACCTGATTCTCTGCAGCCAGAGAACCCAGTGCAGAGCCGGTCCATGACCCTTGCTCCCCAGCACCCTCACATTCGACATTAAAAAAAAAAATGTTTTTATTGATTTCAGAAAGGAAGGGAGAGGGAGAGATAGAAACATCAATGACGAAAGGGAATCATTAATCGGCTGCTTCCTGCATGTCTCAGACACTGGGGACAGAGCCCACAACCCGGGCATGTGCCCTGACCGGGAACCAAACAGTGACCTCCTGGCTCATAGGTCGAAGCTCAACCACTGCACCACGCCAGCCGAGCTCATCGGCATTTGTTCTGCACTCACTGCCTGCCCAGGCCTCTCCTTTGCAGGGGCTTTGGTGCCCAGTGGGTCTTCAGATCCATTACCTGAAGGAGCGCTCCCCCGGCCTCGGGAAAGGAGCTGCCGAAAAGGAACCACAACCCTGCAGAGCCCTGCTCTCCGTCCCACTGGAGCTCCGAGGGCACACGGGCACGGCTGTGTCCACGCAGTCCAGGGTTTGTGGGGAGAGATGGTGACATGATCACCCCCAGGAGGCGCAGGAGCGCAGAGATCTTGGGGGGTTTACTGAAGTCTGGACTTTGAGGCCCTAAACCCACCCACCACCACGCGCAGGTGAGCCAGGCGTGGAGGACGGAACGCCGCTGAGCCTGCTTTCCTCCTCGGGAGATAACCACCAGCGGACTGTCCAGGCCTGGAAGGACACTTAGAGCTGATCCAATCCAACTCCCTCATGTCCCCCAGGGACACTGCGATCCAGGGAGGGCAAGTCTTTGGCTCAAGGTCACACAGCAGACGGGAGTCCCAGCTGGGATGACAGCCACTCTCCCAGTGTCTAGCTCAGCTGCTTCTCCCGCCCAAGCCCACCTGAGCCCTCCACGCCTATTTAGGGGTCCCAGGGCCCCAAACGAAGGGACTATAGCTCCTGGGGAAACGGTCAGTCCACACTGGCCGTGTCCTCGGTGTGGCCCTGTCCAGCAGCACTCCCAGGGCGCAGAGCCAGGCTGCAGAGGGAGGGAGCCAGGGGAGGCACCGCCCACCCGCCCCAAGCTGCGGCTGCCAGGAAAAGCGCTGAGTCAGCAGCACTGGACAAGAGGGGGGGGCAGCTGGGTTTTGGTTTAAAAAGCCTCGCATCTGAGAAAGGGGGAAGGGAAGGACACATGGATGGGGAGCAGGAAGGGGACACAGGAATGGTTTTGTCAGGGCCTCTTACGTGTCCAGCACTTTGCTCTGTGCCCACTCAACCGCCCCTCAGCCGGGAAGACTGCTCATGCCACTCAACAGGTGAGGAAGGCACTTGACTCACCAGGTTCTAGGCCAGGTCCTTTGGCCCCTCGCCATATCCACACCCCAGAAAACAGCCCCTTGTCCCCTGGGCGCAGGGCAGTTGGCGGGGGGCAGGGCAGACTAGAGAGCAGGCCTCAAAAATACTAAACTTGCCCTGACCGGTGTGGCTCAGTGAATAGAGCGTCGGCCTGCGGACTGAAAGGTCCCAGGTTCGATTCGGGTCAGGGGCATGTATGTACCTTGGTTGCAGGCACATCCCCAGTGTGGAGTGTGCAGGAGGCAGCTGATCGATGTCTCTCTCTCATCGATGTTTCTAACTCTCTATCCCTCTCCCTTCCTCTCTGTAAAAAATCAATAAAATATATTTTTAAAAATATATTAAACTTTAATATCTGTCCTCCACTCTCGTGAACTGTCTGGCTCTCCTCCCAGTCGCCTGAGATCCCCCCACTTTGTGCCTCATCCCTCAGTCCCCCAGCCATGCCAAGGTCTCCCCAGCAGGCGGGCAGCTTAGAGACAGCCGCAGCCCGAGCAGACAAGTCTGGGTGTGTCTCCGTGAGACCTGGGGCATGTCCTCCTACCTCCGAGCCTCGGTGTCGCTGGGCATGAGGGACTGAGGAAACCAAGGCCACCTGAGCTGCCTGGTGGGACACCCGCTGGGGCTACTCCATCCTGGCCGCCCCTCGGGGCTGCTCCTCGGTTAAACCCTGAATGTGACGAGGGACTGAGCCCGTTCTCCTCGTGCACACGGGTGACGAGGGACTGAGCCCGTTCTCCTCGTGCACACGGGTGAGCGAGATGAAGCACCCACACTCAGAACGCACCTCCCTGCCACAGGCTGGGAGAAGGTCTGAAAACAGCGACATGGAACCAGTGCTTACAAAGCCGTGGGAACCCTGACTCCTGGGGTCAGCCATGGGGGCTGTGCCGGGCCAGTCACTGAACCAGCTGTTCAAGGACAGTAACCAATGAAGAGACGAAACGGAGGAAGCCGTGAGCGCCACCAACTGGGAACCGGAGAGATGGGGGGGGGGGACGCCTGTCGGCCAGCGATGCGCCCATCCAACCCGCCCCATCACCTTCGTCGGGAGCCGAGAGGGAGGGAGAGAGGAGGGGAGGAGGACGAGCCCACTGAGACGCGCAGGGCTGGTGGGGGCGCCCATTCCCTCCCCATCGGCAGGCTCCCTCGCTCCCCAGTTCTCCTGAGCCCCTCCTTGGACTAACTGGGTGGACTCCACTCTCTGGACTCAGTTTCCCCATCCTGGGCTTCCTGCAACCCATGGCTGATTCAAACGGTGTTAACCCGAATTGGGCGAATCGTCCCACTTTGCAGAAGAGGAGACTGAGTCGCCAAGAGAGGCCCAAGAAGGAAACAGCGCCGCCCCAGGCCCTCTGCCCCCTGTTCATTGTTGGAGGGAGGAGGGGGGACTGAGGCTCAGGGAGACAGGGGCAGAAGCGGGCTCCCCTCCCCACGCGAATGGCCGGCTCGCTGGGCAGAATTACGGGGAGTGTCTCCCCCACCCCAGGCCCTTCCATCGCCGCCCCCTCCGTCCTCGAGTCCTGGGAAAAGACCGCCGCTGGCCGCAGCCTCGCTCCGCACCTCCCAGGGCTCAGCTAACCCCGACCCGGCCGCGTGGACACAGGCGAGACGCGGCTCTGCTCCGGATCCGGCCCGCATCCGGGAACCGTGACGCGCAGGGGGGAGGGAGGACCCGCCGCGCTGGGGCGGGGCCTTCGAGGAGTCCTGCGCCGAGAGGAGCCGAACAGAACCGAACAGACCCGAACAGGGCCTTGCTGGCCGAGCAGAGCCCAGTGTCGCCGAATATTGCCGAGCCTGACCGAATGGATCCGATTGGGGACGAATGAAGCCGAGTCTGGCCGAGCCGAGCGGCGTCGGGCTCCCGGAGGCGAGATGGAGGTCTCTGGCGCCCCCTGCGGGCCACACAGCACAGCGCGGGCCTCCGCGGGGCCTGCAACGTTCTGTGAGAAGGGGGCATGGAGCCCACTTTACGGATGAGGAAACTGAGGCTCCAAGAGGTTGCCAGGCTAACCCAAAGGCACGCAGAGCTAAGAAGTAGTAGCGCTGGAGTTCGAACCCGATTGTGTGGCTGAGGGCTCACGTGCCACTGTAATGGGCATTGCGTTTTCTTTGTTCCTCTTGTAATTGCTGCCATTTATTATGGTCGGAGAGGAGAGACCTGCCCTGTATGAAGAGCAGACAGAAGGCCAGAGCTCAGCCCTAACCCGTTTGGCTCAGCAGATAGTGTCGGCCTGCGGACTGAAGGGTCTTGGGTTCGATTCAAGGGCATGTACCTTGGTTGCGAGCGCATCCCCAGGAGGGGGGGTGCAGGAGGCAGCTGATTGATGTTTCTAACTCTATCCCTCTCCCTTCCTAAAAAATCAATAAAATATCTTTAAAAAAAAAAAGAATAAGAAGAAAGCCAGAGCTCAGATTCAACCCTCCTCTTACAGATAAAGAAACCAAACAGGCTCTGGGCATGTTGACCAAGTGCGACAGGACCCGCAGTTCCCATGTGCAAATATTGACACAGTTCCTGGCCGCGAGAGCAGTTAGCAGCGCAAAGAGGCACGTCCCACTGCAGGCCTCATTTCCCCCTTTAGCAAGATGGCCGTGGAGGGCATGGGCTCCTGCCTGCCTACAGGCTGTGTGCCCAGGGCCTCAGCCACGACTTGTGGTGTCTGGGACCCTGGAGAATGCACTCTCGTTGAGCCCGTGAAAAAGTGAAGGCTGGTCTGGCCCTCGACTCTCGCGCACACACACACGAGTGTGTGGCAGTCCTTCGGCCCCGTGTGCACACGGCCCTGGCCTGCCAAGGCTGCAGGGCTTGCTGGGGGGGTGAGGGGGTGGCTGGACCTGCAGGAGGCGACTGAGGTCCCGTGGGGCCTGGGCTGCCGGTCATGCCTGAGAGCATTGTCTGCCACTGCTCCTACCTGTGGGGCTGCCGCTGGGCAAGTCACATGGCCTGTGCAGGCCTCACTGTCTTCAGCTGTAAAATGGGTAGCAGAGCTGTTCTCAGCACCTCCTTCCCTCTTCACACTCCGCTGGCCGTGCCCCTCCCGAGGAGACCACCCATGCGTGGGTTCTTGCTTCTGCTCAAAGGACTTCTCAGGTTTGACACACACACAGCAGCTTCTGTGCACCAGGCCCTGCTCTAAGCCGCTTGTAGACAGAAACATGTGCTCTTATCCTCATCTCAGAGAAGAGGCAGCCGAGGCACCGACAGCTTCATGAAGGGCTCAAGGTCAAACAGGGAGTGAGCGCATGCACGAGCTGGGGTTCAAACCCAGGCAGTTCCAGGGGGAGGAGGGCGGGAGGGATTCACGCCTGTCTCTCTGGCAGCCGATCAGCCTTTCTCTCCCGTCATCAATGCTTCTATTTCTCCCTCTCCCTCCCTTCCTCTCAGAATCAATAAAAATACTTTAAAAAAAAAACAACTGTCTCTTTCTCTCTGATCCCGGTTCCCGAAAAGACAGGCCTTGTATTTCTCTGCTTTCAGCTCCTTTATTTGGCAGCTGCCCGATAAACTCTTGCTGAATGAAAGAATGGACAAATAGTCCATCAGTCCTCCTGAGAGCCAGGAGTGAGGGTGGGGGGTTGGGGGGGGTGTTGTCTCTGCTTTGCAGGTGGGGCCTTAGATGAGCTTGCTAGGGCTGCCCTAGCAACGCAAGCGGCGGTTCTCTTCTCTCAGTTCTGAAGGCTGGGGGTCAAGGTCAAGGTGTCAGGCAGGGTCGCCTCTTTCTGGGGGCTGTTCCAGGCCTGTCTCCCAGCTTCCGGTGGCTCGTGGGCAACCTGTGCCGGTCCCCGGCTTGTGGAAGCATTGCCCCGGCATTTCCCCTGTGCGCAGGCCTGTGTCCAGACCTTAAGAACACGGGTCGTGTTGGAGTGGGGGCCCAGCTGGAGGTCAGAACTTCAGTAGATAAACTGGGGGACAGGAGCACAACTGAAGCCACAACAGGAATCAACCTTCTAGGAGGCCCAGCCCGCCTCTGCCTTTCATTCCTGCGCCCCCAGCGTCCCGGCCTCGGCAGCGGCAGGTCCCCCTGCCTGGCACACTCCTGCTCAACCTCTGCCCCCAGTGCGGCCCCCCACCCGACCCTCCCACAGTGATGCTCCCCCAGAACACACTTCACTGCCCTCCCCACTGCATAGTGACACGGTGAGTGCCACGGGCACAGCACAGGATCTCTTCCTCCACTGGACCCCCAGCCCAGCGTCAGTAAAATCGTTGTGAACTCAAGGAGCTGTGCCCACAGAGAGGTGATGGGAATGGCCTGAGGTCACGCAGTAGGTTCATGGCACAGTGGGCCCAGGGCCCAGCCCCCCTGACTTGGGGTCCCATGACTTTGAGGGGGTGCATTTCCCTCGCAGCCTCCCCCTGGCCTCACCGTGAGCCTCAGCAGGGCCTGCCAATGACAGGGGAGAGGTTGGCGGGACCGTGGCCTTGCACAACTCCAGGGGGAGCCCCTCACAGCACTTTGAGGGACTTTCTCCTGTGTCTGGCATCCTGTGGAGCCCAGGCTGTCACTTTCCCAAGGGACAGTGGCCTCGGTCTCTCGCCTCCTTATAGGTGAGGAGGCCCTGAGGCCCTGGGGCCTCCCCTAATACAGGGCCTACGACCTCCAGCCCCTCTCCTGTCTCGCTGAGGCTGACGCATGAAGTCCTGGTCCAGAGCATGGTGGCCATGGGCTGTTGCCTGGCAACCACCTCTGAGAGACAAGTTCAAGGGAAGAGCCGGGTTTGAGCGAGTTGGACGTCTGCAGTCATCACCACCCTTGCTGCGCTCTCAGCCTCACAACCCCAGAGCCTCCCCTCACCCAATAGTCCTCGCAGCTCCCGTAACCCACAGACTCCAGCCCCAAACCCCATACAAGCCCTTTCCTCCCGCTGCCCCCTCGTCCCCCTTTACTCAGGTGTACAAATCCAAAGGAGGCTAGAGTCCCCATGTGAAAGGTTCCCCTAGGAGTGTGAAATGGAATTCTCCTTCATTTATTCTAAACACTCACATGAGGGGCCACAGTGCTGCCAGGCCCTGGAAACACAGATGCACAGGAACGGTCCCTGCCTGGAATGGCAAGGCGAGCGGGACACCCTGACACAGACATGCACATACGTGTGCACAGGCAGAGACACCCGTGTCATGGGGAAGCTCCGGGCCTGTGGGATCGAGCGTGTCGGGAGAGGGAGGGGACGAGGGGGGAGGAGCCCTGGCCTGGGCACCACTCCCACACAGCGCTGGACCCTCATGGACACAGCTGAGCTGTCCTGAGCACCTACTATGCACCTGAACTGTGCTTACATCCCCCAACCACCCCCCCCCACACCCGCTAGGGGTACTCCCGGCTAGCCTCGCTTTGCCGATGTAGTCTGTCCCCTCCCCCACCCCCCAACTCCTACACCATTGGTCAGACAGACTGTTCATCACGGAGTCCTACCTCCTCTCTGGCTAGAAGGATGGTCACATGACCCACACCTGGCCAATCATGGCACTCTGTCACCTTGTCTTTGGGGCCACCATGTGCCCTAGTTGGGGGACCAATCAGCTTCCTTCCATGAGATTTGAGATTTGGATACAGGAAGAAAGTTTAACTGCTGCTTTGGCATCGAGATCTGTAAGATGATAGGCTGTGGCTTGTCAGGAGCCTCTGCCACGGCCCCTGGAGGCCCGGGACTCTGGGCACACAGAGCTGAGAGACGGATCCAGGGGGCATCCTGATAGAGATGGGCGCCCATACCCACCCACGCATGCACACAGATCTAGACACACAGCACCTGGCAAAGGAATCAGCCCAGGTCATGGCTGTTGTCATGTGTCACCATCTTTATTGACGAGAACCAGGGGCAGAAGCAGCAAAGAATTTCTCTGTGGGGCCTCCCAGCCACCCTTGCCGAACAGGCTTCCCTGCCCCAGGAATCAGGAAGGTGGGGAGGCCCCTGCACTTGGACCCCCAGTTCCCCTAAGGGGGCAAAACGCTGCTCCAGACCCTGTCTCCCTGAGCCTCTGACCCCCAAGTCCACCTTTGTCGTGGCCTCACCCCCAAGGCCCAGATACAGAAAGGTGAAGGAGAAGGGGGTCATCCCACCCCCACCCCTACAGTGTGTGTGGCAGTTTACCTGGTGTGACTTATTTTCCTCCCCAAATCCAAGGAGGCAGGCAAGCTGGGATAACCACCTCCATTTTATGATGGGGAAACTGAGGCCCGGAGAGGTCGCGGCTGGCCAGGATCTGGAGGTGAGCTAAAGATGTGGGTCCCCCAAGGTGCGGTCCTTGTGCTTTCCCTGAGGACCCCTCACCTCTGCAGAGTGGAGGGTTTGGGGGATCAAGCCAGAGGTACCACCTCCCCAGGGCCAGTCTCGCTGTGGCTCTACGGGGTCATCTCTGGGAGGGAGGCCAGGCCAGGCCAGGGCAGCCTTGGACAGTGGTCTCTCCCTGTCCTTCACCTTTGTTGTTGCTGTGAATCCTCACCCGAGGATATTTTTCCATTGATTTTTAGCGAGAGTGGAAGGGAGGGGTGAGACGGAGAGAAAGAGAAACAGCAGCAGGAGACACAGCAGCTGGTTGCCTCCCGCATACGCCTGACCAGGGCCCGGATGGAGGCATGTGCCCTTGACTGGAATCAAACCCAGGACCCTCCCGCCCATGAGCCACATCAGGGAGGGCCCTGTGGGCCCACTTTTTTTATCTCGTCTTGTCTCCCCTGGGCCTTCCCAACCCGGAACCCCGGGGAATTCAGAGGGCAAGAGGCCTGCTCCGTCTACCAGGCCCCGCTCCTCAGCCCAGGCAAGGCCCAGCCTCTCTTGCCAGCACTGATCAGCCTCTAGGGGCTGGCCCTGTGCCTTTCAGAGCATTTGCTCTTCCGCCCAATGGCATCATTTTCTCGGGACTGTTGGGCCAGGCAACTCAGTTTCATTGGTGTAGCAACTGAGCTCAGTCCAGAGGGGCCAAGGACGTGGCCAAGGTCACAGATCTATCCTCCACCCTCGTCCTCCTGCCCTCCTTCTTCTCCCTCCTCCTTCTCCCTCCTCCTCTCCTTCCTCCTCCTCTCAGCACTCACTGTCTTACCCTCTGCCTCTCCGGGCCGGTCTGCCTGGGTGGGGTCCCTGCCTCGGTCAGCGAGAGGGACGCTTCTCCTGTGAGCTCTCAGCGACCCAGAGGCACCCCACGCGCCCCCTCCAGCCTCTGAACACGAAGCGAGCTGCTTTGGGGACTCGTGGGCTGCCCTCGGCAGGGGCTGAGCTAGGCTTTGGGCGGCCTAAGCTTATGCATTTGGGGGTCCCCCCCCCCGCTTTAAGAAAAGCGATACAAAATTCCAAGTACAAAATTAGGCCCAGGGACTCAGAAGGGCCCGCGCAGCAAGGAACCGACGCTGCAGCTGGACTTGACGAGCTTCTGGGAAAATCCGCTTCTCCTTCTCAAGTCCAGGATCGCAGGAGTCCTGGCCCCACCGCCTGGCAAGAGGGCCTGGAGGTTATTGGGTTGCTCAGCAGGTGAGGCCAGCAGCCCAGAGAGGAGAGCTGCCTCGAGGCCTTGCAGCAACAGGGGAGAGCTGGTGTGGGCCTGAGCAGCCTCACCACCCCCCCACAGGGCAAGATTTTCTTCTACTGGTGTGGGGGGGGGGGCGGTGCTGGCCCAGCCCCCTGTGAGCCTGGGCCCCAGCCCCTCTCCTGTGAACCGGACTCTGAGCCCAGAAAATCCAGGCCTTGGTTTACCCTCTGAGGACCAAGACTCAGGCCAACCCACAAGGATGCGCCTCTCTGAAGAGGGCCGGCTCGTCTGCACCTATCCCCTTACCCCGGGCCCCCACCAGGAAGGCCAGCCCAGCGGTAATGTCCCTCCAGTCTTCTCATCCGGCAGCGCTTGTCTAGACCGATGACTCCCATCCCTGAGTCACAGAGAAGAACACAAGGCCCAGAGAGGGCGAGTGACCTATCGGAGGTCACACAGCGAGTGTCAGCAGCCAGGGGATCTGAACAGCCCATCACGGGCCCTGGCACCTTCGGTGGCAGGCCTTAGGCGCACCCACAGCCTCTGCTCTGTGCTCGGGCCACTCTGGCCCTCCCCACAGGCCTACAGACAGCTGATGTGCAGGGTGCCCGGCTTCTCGCCCGAGGAAGGCTCTTGGGGTAGGAACTGCTGCTCCTTGCCAGGCACACAGCTGGGAGGCAGCGCCTGCCTGCTGGGGCCAGGCTGTGTGATCTGGCTGACCCGGCCATTCATCTCCTTCGCTGCCCCCTGCTTCCCTGCCCGCTCCTCCGCACCCTCCTCCCCGTCCTCGTCCTCGTCATCCTCCTCCTGGGTCTTCTCCGGAGGCCCGGCTGGGGGCTCCTGGCTTCGCACCCGGCGGGAAGGCCGAAGCAGGACCCGGCGGAAGCCCTGCTTGAAGCGGTAGGAGAGGAAGCCGTAGAGGATGGGGTTGGCACAGCTGTTGGCGTAGGGCAGCGCCACCACCAGGAAGTAGAGGCCGAAGAAGGCGGGCTCCTCGGGCAGCGGGCACACCACGTTGATGATGTTGAGCACATAGAAGGGCATCCAGCAGAGGACGAAGAGCGCCACCACGGCCACCACCATGCGCGTGACCCTGCGCTCCGAGCGCCGCCGCCGCTGGCACGAGGGCGCCCACACCCGCCGCCCCGCCGAGCGCATCTTGACCACGATGAGCAGGTAGCAGAGGCAGATGACCAGGAGGGGCCCGAAGAAGCCCAGCGCGGCCGTGTAGATGATGAAGCCGGCGCGCCAGGCCGCCGCGGGCTCGGGCCACTGCATGTGGCAGGTGCTCATGCCCCGGGGCACGCCCGAGAAGACCACCACGGGCAGCACCACCACGGCCGAGGCCACCCAGACGGCCGCGCTGACCGTGCGCGCCACGGGGGCCGTGCGCCAGCGGGCCGAGCGGGTGGGGTGCACCACCGCCAGGTAGCGGTCCACGCTCATGACGGTGAGGCAGAAGATGCTGGTGAACTGGTTGATGCCGTCCACGGCCATGACCAGGCGGCACATGAGGGACCCGAAGGGCCAGTAGGACAGGGCGTTCTGGGCGGCCAGGAAGGGCAGCCCCAGCATGAAGAGCTCGTCGGCCAGCGCCAGGTTGAGGATGTAGACGTTGGTGACCGACGGGCTGGCCGTGTGCCGCAGGACCACGTAGATCACCAGGGAGTTGCCCAGCAGCCCCACCACGCACACCACCAGGTAGACCAGCGGGATGAGGACGCCCCTGACGGCCAGGCCGGCCGCGCTCGGGGCCGCGGACACGTTCCCCAGCGTGGCGTCCAGGAGCCAGGCTGAGGCGTTCTCGGGTTCCGAGGTCGTGGGCACCGGCGAAGGATAGCCAAGGGGGTCCATGGCTGAGGGAGGGCGGTCAGCAGTCCGCTATCGGCCTGGAGGAGGGGGACACAGCCAGGTCATGGCGGAAGATGGCTTCCTCCCAGCCGCCCCTCCCTCCTCACACTGAACTTATGCACCAGCTCATCATTGCACAGGCCAGCAAGGTATCCCCACTTCTCAGATGAGGAGACTGAGTCTCAGAGAGGTAGAGTGACCGCCCTGGACCACCGTAGCTAAGGCGTGGTGAGGGGCGCCGGCTTGCCTGGCTCTAAAGGGCGGGGACCAGAGCTGGCCTGTGTCCCCTTACCTGTGCACAGGGTGAGTGCTACACAAATGTCCAGTAAGGAATCAATGGATCATTCAGTCAGCCGATGACAACGTAGGCCCTTTCCTTTACACCAGTGCATTTTACATAGCAACCAGTGAAGTCATATTGTCTCATAAAGCAACACCTCTCCTTTCTACATAAGATGGTCCCAGCCAGCGGAGCCCCACGTGGATCACCCGCTGCTATAGACAATGTGTCTCCCACCAAAAACAACAAATTCTAACGCGCAGTGGGATGGTATTAGGAGGCAGGGCCTTTGGGTGTTGATTGTGTCATGAGGGTGGAGCCCTCATGAAGGGGATTAGTGCCCTTATAAAGGAGACTTCCAGAGGGCTCCCTTGCCCCTTCTGCCAGGTGAGGACCCAGCAAAAAGATGACCATCTATGAACCAGGAGGCAGGCCCTCAACCAGACACCAAATCTGCCAGCACCTTGATCTTGGACTGCCGGCCTCTGGAACTGTGAGAAGTAAATTTCGGTTGTTTATACGTCCGTCCCTCAGGTTACGGCACTCTGTGGTAGGCGCCCAAATGGGCTGAAACATCCACCAGCAGGTCTCAGCCCTCACATTTGAAAACACTGCTGCATGTCACAGGTCCGTAACCTTGAACTTGGGTCTCCAGATGAACTTCAGAGCATCCATGAAAACGCTGAATGTCCAGAGCTTTCATCAGATTAAGAACCACAGGCTCGGGAGTACCCCCGCCCTGGGAGTCAGAGAGCTTGGGGACCTTTTCTGCCTGCCCCAGCCCACTTGCAAAGACCCTGCCCAGGATGACTGGCTGTGAACCTGGGGAGGGGCGCTATCTGGGGGCCCCTTCTCCCCCAGAGGGAGACTTGAAGAGAAATTCAAAACACACTAGAGCAGCAGTCGCCAACCGGTGGTCCTCGGATCACTGGTGGTCCGTGAGGTCCAAAGGGTTGGTGACCGCTGCACTAGAGGGAAGCACAGGAATGGCTGCCTCCCCCCAGCGCTGGCAAGCCAGGCGTCCCTGAGATGAGGGCATTTCAGGATGGGTTTTGAAGCATCAGTAGGAGCACCTCCCCCAGCACAGTGGGAACCAGCATTCCCACGTACTGTGGCAGCGCCTTTCTTGTCACGACTCCCGTGCGTGATGAGGAGCTGGGACTCCTCCTGGCTCCCCTGCTGGACTTGACTCTCCGTAAGTGTAGAGTCGCTCTCACTCAGCTCTGACCCTTTCCCGTGTCCCAGCTGTCCCTACCACACGAGCCCGAGCTCTGCATCCGTGTTTGAGGCCCCATCCAAATGAATCAGAGGAACCAGAGGGGACAGAACTGAACTCGAAGGGAGGCTGCATTGCTGGGAGTGGAGACCCGGCCCCCTGGGAAAGGCCCCCCGCCTCCGGATTTGCTAGCTTCCTTCAGCCAGACTTCCTGGCTCTCAGGAGGCCCAGTTAGAGACCAGGCTGGAACCTGCAGCCTCCTCTGGACCTGGACCTCCCCCTGCTTCCTAATGACCCTCCCAAGATCCGATATATCCTGCCAATCCAACGCTGGGCCTGGACTGTCCCAGTGTGGACCTGGGGTTCGCATTGCCCCATCAGGACCCTGCTTTCCAGATGCAAAACTCCGGGAAAGGGGAGGTGCCCCAACTCGGAGCCAGCATCGCTGGGTGGGCGAACGCACCTGAGTGACCTGCCTTATCATCTGGGGCTTCCCAGGTTCTGAGTGCCAGGCAGGGCGATGCTGAGAATGGCAAAGCACCCCCTGGCCATGGCTCCCTCTGCAGGGACCCCAGGTTGGCTGGGCTCAGAGCATCCCCTCCCTGCTCCTCCTCCAAGCCCAGGAGAGACCCCCAGCCTGTCCTCATCGCCCCAGGCCCTCATCAGCTCCCCTGGGCCTGGGACAGCATTTCTAAGGGCGGGGCTCTGGGCAGTGGCTCATGGGGTCCTAACAGTGTGGCCAGCTCCTTGTCACTGAGCCCGGCTCAGCGGGTGGCGCGCTGCACCCCGGGGGTCCCATGAGGAAGGCATGTGTCTGCCATTCGCAGCATGCAGACAGGGAACAAAGTGAGTCCATATGCTCTAGTCACATAGCTGTGAAGGGACAGAACGGGGAGGACCCACGTCACAGGCTGGCAGACTGAGGCCAGGCTGGGGAAAGGCGCTCGCCTGCTGCCACAGTGGGTCAGCCGCCCAGATGGCTTCCAGCTCTCCCACTGGCCTGTTCAGAGGTCTCGCGCCTCCTCAGGACCTGGAACTAGTAGGACCATAGACCCAAGTCCCTAGCCTCTTGGAGGCTTAGAAACAGCATTGTAGGTTCTCGGAACTGAGTGTGGTCGTGGCTTTCAGACCCGTGGCCTTGAGTCAGGGAATGTTAGAGCTCCGAGCACCCGAGCCAGCCCTCCTAAGGCCCGGGACAGTGGAATCTGGGATCTGAGCCCTGGCTTCCTCGAGGGAGCCCTGTGTCACCTACCCATCCCCCTCGCCTGCCTGATGCAGATCCTCATTACAGCCTCCCCGCCAGGCCAGCCCAGGGATGGAGGAGGGAGGGGTGCTGGGCTCCCAAGAGAGGAGCAGTGAGCCGGGCAGACCTGATTGCCAGGCTGCAGCGGCAGATGCCCCCAGGGAAGCCTGGGGGGGACTCTGAGGACGGCCTCCCTCACACCGGTCACACACGTGTGCACCCACCCACACAGCACATGTGCTAACGCACACGGTCCGGGTAGGATACAGGGGACCCAGGGATGAACCAGCTCCTCCTCGAGCCCCGGCCCCCTCCCAAGAAGCCCTGCCTCCACTTTAATCTGGACCCACCTCCCCTGGCCAAGGTCAAGGGGCCAGGACGCCACAAGCAGGGGCGGAACAGCTTTCTGGGGGCGTCGGCCAGACCTGCAATTTAGGCGCCGCCTTTTCTTTCAGGAGCCGGAACCCTGAGCCGTGATCCCGGCAGGCGGGCGCTCCCTCCCTGCCTGGTTCATCTTAGCACAGTTTGCCTGAAAGCTGGGGGTGTGCTCCTCAGAGGACTGTTCAGGGGGACGGAAGCCCAGACAGGGCGAGTGGCGGCCTTGAGAGCCACACAGTTCAGGATGGCCGGACCCCAGATGGCCCATCGGTTCTGCATTTGTGTGTCCCCTACCCCCTGCCCCTCTAGGGTGCTGGCTCTCAGGTGCAGGGACCCTGCGCACCCAGCACAGCACCCAGAACAGCAGAAGACAGGGCTAGACCAAGATGTTCGGTGAGTAGAGCTCTGAGCGAGGTGGGGCCTAGCTCCTGCCTCACACTCACGTTATGAAACCCTCCCAGAGCCCACAGGGAAGGGTGTTTAGAGAAGAGGAAGTTGAGGCTCAGAGAGGTTCAGCAAGTTGCACAAGGTCACTCAGCCGGTGACCAGGTCAGAATTCAAACTCAGTCCTGTCTTCTCAGAAACCATCAGCACCCCCCTGGCCCTGGTGACGTCCCTGCAGCCTTGGGCTTAAAGGAAGCAGGGACTGGGGCAGCCCAGACAGTGCAGGCTGCCGGCCCCTGGCCAGCTGTGTTCTGTTTGCCCTCTGCTGCCCCGGGCCTTCCCCCAGGAGGCCCCAGGTCACTGTCCACTGAAGCACTCCCGTCCCAGGCCTGGCATCTGACCCCAGGAACATGCCCACGTGCCTAAGTTGTGTGACCTTGGGCAAGTCACTTCCTCCCTCTGGACCTCAGGTTCCTCCTGTGAAATGAAGATAAGCGTACCCACCTCCCAGGGTGGCTGAGATCACACGGGAGCGTGCAGAGCGCGGCGCCCGGCACAAACAGGGAGCTCAGGAAAGCTGGTGCCAGCGGAGGAGGCCAGGCAGCGCCATGCATCTGGCTGCTTCCGGCTCCGACACTGCTGTGCAGTGATCCCCAGACCCTAGAGCTGCGGTGCAAAATTCCAAGATGAATGGCTCCCCAACCCCACCCCCACAGCCCACCCACAGGTCACAGGAAAGCCTCTTCCCCACCCCCTGGACCTCCCCACCCTCTCCAGCCGTCAGTCAGCCCCAACCTCCCAAATGTATGCTGGGCAGAGGGGGAGCTCCAGGACCCCACCCTCCGGGACCCCAGCCCAGTCCCAGCCTCCTTACCTGTCGGTGGGGTGAGGGTTCCCCTCCTTGCTGCCAAGCTGGTTACCATTCTGTTGTCCCTTCTCTCTGCACAGTCCCCAGCTGCCCCCAGAGCACCCCTTAGCCAGGGCCCCCACACAGGGCCCCCTTCTGGACTGCTTGCGGCCCGGGCCCCCTCCTAGGCCCGCAGTAGCCACGACTGCCCACAGAGCCTCTTCCATCTGGTCTCCAACCCTGACTTCCCTCTGGTGCGTGGCGCGTCCCCCCTCATCCCCAGGACATGTCCTGGAGGGCAGGGACGCAGACGGGTCTGCAAGCAGGAGCCTGGCGCAGGGATGGAGGGAGAAGCCTCCCAAGGAGAGAGGAGAAATGGGGAGCAGGGCACTGTAAGGAACCAATAGAGATTGAGGGAAGGGGGGTCGGTCGGAGGTGGAGAGAGAGGGAGAGAGAGAGAGGACAGTGAGTGGGTGGAGAGCCAGGATGAGGGGGAGTGATGAGAAATGCGTGACAGTGAGAATAAAAGGAGGAGGAAAGAGAGCGAGAGAAGGGAAGAGAGGGAGAGATGCGGAGAGAGGCAGGGACAGAGAGCGGGGAAGGAGGACGGGGAAGGAGGGGGTGGCAGAGAGAGTGACAGAGAAGGATTGTGCCACAGATGGTGACATGGAGAGCCAGGGAAGGCGGGAGCAGAAGTGGGGGTGTGGGAAGGGCTCAGGGGAGGAGCCCAGGGGCCAGAGCAGGTGCAGGGTGAGGGAGGAGGGACGGCAGGTTAGAGGAGGAGGCTGGCAGGAGGGGGAGGCCTGTTACCGGGGAGATTTCAGCCACCCACGCTGGCCTTGGCTCCTGCAGGGTGCTGGAGAGAAGAGTGTGGTACTCAGGGAAGCTGGGGGCTAAGAACCAGGGTCCAGGGGCCCCCACCCCAACCCACCATGGCACATGTCCCCTAGGGTGACGGCTGGGTCCTGAGGCCAGGTGTGTGTGGCAGAGCCACCAGGAGGGCCGACAGCATGGGGTGAGCATTGGAATGGGAGTGCATAGTCCTGTTCCCAGGCACAGGCTGGACACGGGACACGGAGGGAGGCCAGGTGGGGGTCGGCATCCCGAGACTGGCTGTGTCCGGAGGGCCCCGGGGCAGGGCGAGGCGAGGGAGGACAGGGGCCAGAATAAGTGCTGCAGGCTCTGGTGCCCAGGAGGCACACTCAAAGCTGCAGAAAACAAATGTCCACTCTGCGTACACTGACAAAACTCAAAATCTAATAGTAATGATTAAGGACAATGATTTGTGATGCAGGCCTACTGCTGAGAAGAGCAGAATTCTTTGGGGGGAAATAATATTTGGCTTAATTGAAATTCAAAGGTAGTATTTCCCATCATCAAATCGGTTGGAAGTGGCCACTGTGAATCTATTCTTAGCTGGCAGGCTACACCGGGGTGGGGGGGGGGGGCAGACTTGCTCTGCCCGGGGCCTGAGCACAGGCCTGGCTGCCCAGGACACGGCGCCCAGCTTGTGCTGACTTGCTGGGGAAGCATGAGTGAGTCATCCCTCTCGGCCTCAGTTTTCTCATTGGGATCATGGGGAGGGGAGACTAGATCAGTCCTAAGAGCCTCTTTCAACGTGAGCGTCACAAACGCTAAGGGTCAGTTAGTCCTGAGGACAATTTTTATTAGTCGTGGTTGCTTCAGACCCGTTGTCCTACTTCTCGCCACCACACCCCCCATGGTAAGCAGTATTAGCGTGTTGGTTTACAGATAAGGAAGCTGGGGCTCCGAGAGGGGAAGCCGTCTGCTCAGATCACACAGGAGAAGCCAACAGCCTGACCCCTTCTCAGGAGGCAAGGGGGTAACCGTCAGGAGATAGGCAGGAGTCTTTGTTGAGTACCTACTGTGTGCCAGGCACTGTCTGGGCCCCATTCCTTAAGGACAGAGCTGGACCTACTTGGTCATAAGGCTGGTGTATAGTAGGCCCACAGAGAGCCAGGAATCCAATTCTTCCAGGGGTGCCATTCTGGCTGCAGCAGCACACGGTAGGACCAGAGACAGACCTGCTTGTGCCTGGAGCCATGGACCCAGGGCCAGGACTTTCCTCCAGTCCTCACTCTTCTGTCCAAACAAGTTGGTGAGGAGTAAGCGGGCTCTGAGGCAGCTCTGGAGGTGAGGGGGGTTCCATGGCACTGCCCCTCCCCTGCCCAAGGCCTCCGTGGCTTCTCATGACCTGCCAGGCTTTATAGGACCCCAATCTGGCCACCTGTCCCGCCCCACCCCCCTCTTCTCCTCTGCGGATCCCTCCCCCAGCGCCTGCTCCGGGTACAGCCTCATTCCTTCATTTATGAAGTCTGCCGGTCTCTCATTCATTCATTAGACAGGAGAGCTCAGAAGGCCTCTGGAGAGGTGAGAGAGACGAAGCAAATGTCCAGGGAAGAGCCTTCCGGCAGAGGGAAGGGCCAGGCCTCTGAGCTGTGGCTGTGGCAGGACAAGCTAGTGTTCGAGGAAACGGGAGGGGCTGGTATGGCTGGAAAGGAGGGAGATCCCTGGGCCAGAGTTGCCATCTCAGTCCAACTGGGGTGGGAGCCCAAGCCTAGCAGATTCCTGACCTGATTGTGTTTTTTTGTTGTTGTTGTTTGTTTTTTTAATATATTTTATTGATTTTTTACAGTGAGGAAGGGAGAGGGATAGAGAGTTAGAAACATCAATGAGAGAAACATCGATCAGCTGCCTCCTGCACACCCCCCACTGGGGATGTGCCTGCAGCCAAGGTACATGCTCATGACCGGAATCCAACCTGGGACCCTTCACTCCGCAGGCTGACGCTCTATCCACTGAGCCAAACCAGTCAGGGCATGATTATGTTTTTCAAATGCTCACCACTCAGGAACCAGTGAGTGCTGGTTCTCCTCGGAGCCTTTGCACAGGCTGTGCCCACCCCCTGCCCACCTTCCCAGCCCGGGACACTCTCTCACCCCACCCCTGGCATGGATGGGGTGAAGGAAATCCTCCTGGGTGGCCTCCTCCCACAGCCTTCCAGGCCCTGGGTTAGCTAGGCCCCGCCCCCAGGCAGCCCAGAGCCCCGCCCCCAGGCAGCCCAGAGCCCCGCCCCCAGGCAGCCCAGAGCCCCGCCCCCAGGCAGCCCAGAGCCCCGCCCCCAGGCAGCCCAGAGCCCCGTCCCCAGGCAGCCCAGAGCCCCGCCTCTTGCTTCCCAGAGCCACGCCCCCTCCAAGGGTCTCTAATCTGAGCTCAAGCCTCAGCCTGGGGGCTATGTTCTCTGTGCAGGGCGGTGAGCTCCGGAAGGGAAGACCGTGTGGGTCCGCACTGTGCTCCCAGGCCTGGCACTGGCCTGGCCAGTAGGCATTTGTTGCACGTTTAAGGAGGAAAAGGGGATAGATAGCTGGCGAGTGGGAGCGGGCAGGGTGGCAGGGGAAGCGGACCGTGCTGAGCAGCTGCTGGAGGCTGGAGAGTGATGAGGAGTCCCAGGCACCCAGCTGCGGACCGGTGGGGCCTGAGTCAAACCCACTCCCACCTACGTGCCTTCCCAGCAGAAATGGGCCTGACCAGCCCTCCTCCTGGGACTGGAGGGGCAGAGGAGGAAGTCAGCTCTGTACCTGTGAGCTCTGGGGAGCAGGCGACGCTGGGTGTCTGGGAGACATGGGGTGGCCCTGCCCTGCCTGGCATTGAGGTCCTGGAGTGTGAGACCTGGACCTGTCACCTCATGTCCCTGGTAGTCTGGAGGGGCCTGCCTCCCCAAGATAGGACGATGCTATATGTATCTTCAATTACACCCGGGCCCTCTCAAAACTAAGGCCATGTCTCTCCCCTCAGCCTGGAGGGCTCCCCCGAGTCCAACAAGTGTGCCTCCGCCATCAGACAGGTGGTTTCCCAGGAGCTGGGGCCCAGGCTCCTCCCACCCCTGAGAGTCAGGGCAGAACCTGCTCCTCCCCCTTCCTCCCCAACACAGTGCCTAGGCCAGAGCCAGCCACAGAGTGGGGCAGGGCCTCAGCTGCAGATGCTGGGGTCTGTCCTCTCCCATAAGACAAGATGAGCCCGGGGGCTTCGTCACTGGAGTCCCCATTAAGGTGTCCCCCAGTTCATCCCGGCGGGGTCCTGCTGGGGTTGAACCTCAGCGTCATCACTTACTAGCTGTGTGATCTTGGGTATGTGACTTAACCTCTCTGAGCTTCAGTCCCTCATCTTCAAAGCTACTGCATAGGGTGGAACCACTTAACCCCCTTCTACAGCAGCCATTTCCTCACACTGGGAGCCAGCAGGCTTACCGGGCACCTTCTCTTGTCAGCACAAGAGAGCAAGCTCGCGGGCGAAACACACTCAGGTCTCTCCTAGGGACGCCTATGCTAACGACCCACTGGCCAAAAGCAAGTCACCTGGGCCAGGTTGCGTCAGTGGAGTGGGCAATTACACTCATGGCCTGGAGGGGGGTGGGGGACGGAGTGAGATGACCTGTTAAACATCATCAAATCTACCGCACCCCCAGGAAGCAGCCTGGGGCCGCCCTCCCATGCCAGGTAGCCAACAGCCAATGGTCTTGGGTCCAGAAGTCTCTGGCTGGAATCTCCCCGCCCGGGTTTAGAGGAGGACGGTCTCCTGGCTGCACAGCGCAGCGGGGAAGACCTGGAGTCCAGCTGCTCCTGAAACAGACTTCGCCATCTCGGTGTCTGGGTCCCCTCCTGGGGAGCCTCCTGGGGTTCTGCCAGGCCAGTGGGTTTGCATCTCTTCAGGTTCCGCCCCTCCTCCCGCCCCACCCCGCCCCGCAGGGAACAGCAGGCAGTTAGGCTTGCCTGTCAGGGGCTGTTAAATCATTTGCCACCCTTCCATCTGCTCCCCTGCCTGGGCTGTGGTTTGGGGTCACAGGTGTCTCTTGCTTTCTTTGAAGATGAGAGTTTGTGTTTCTGTTTCGTGTTCCCCTTGTTGTCACCAGCGACGTGCGGGGAGCAAAAACCTCTCTCCCCTGGCACCTCGACGAGACCAGTCTCTTCCGTTCAGTACAGAGTGCGCTGCTGTGGTATGTGAACCCCACCACAGGCCGGGTGTTGATTGACACGTCTGTCTCTCCCCCTGGCCTCGGAGCCCCTGGGGAGCAGAAGGCTGGGTCACTCCCTGCTCTTCACTTTCAGCTCCTGGCCCAGAGCACATGGCTAGTGCATGGGAAATGAACTGAATTGAGCTTCGGGTTATACAATGACTGCTCATCGGCCCGCCTTCCTCGAGGCCTTCAGAAGTCTTCTAGAACCATCCTAGACCTTTGCCTCCCTCCCCAGAGCCCACCCTGTCCTACTTCCCATAGCCCACAAGGCCTGGATGGAGTCAGATGGTAAAGACATATATAGCTTTTCCTGTGTGATGGGAGAGTGAAGAGGGGAGGGAGGAGAGGTAAACAATGAAAGGAAAAAGACAGCAGGGGCAATTTTTCTCAATCTGTTGAGATTTTGCTTCCAGGCATATCTTATTTTTGGCTCAAATAAATTTTTATAAAAGATAAAAAAGATAGCAGGGACTTGGGCTCCGAAAAGTTGGTAAAAATTATTGTTGAAAAAAAAATGAAAACTGGCCCTGGTCCATGTGGTCCAGTTGGTTTGGGCATCGTCCTATGCACCGAAGGGTTGCCACTCTGGGCACATGTCTGTGTTGTAGGCTTGATCCCCAGTAGGAGGCATGCAGAAGGCAGCTGATTGATGTTCCACTCTCACATCAATGTTTCTCTCTCTCTCCCTCTCCTTTCCCCTCTCAAAATCAATAAAAATACTTTTTAAAAATTGAAAATTGTTTCAGTATACCATTTTATCATCTCCCATGATTCTATGGTTGGCTGGGCTCAGCCGGGTGGCTCTTCTGTTCCATATGATATTGGCTGGGGCTACAGTCATCTGGGGACTCGACTGGGCTGGCACAAACAAGATGGCTCATGCCATGACTGGTGCCTTGATGGCTGGAAAGCTGGGCTTGCTGTGTATTCAGCATTTACCATGGTGAACCATTTAAGCACAAGGTTCTATTTCCTGGGCTCTCTGAAGGTTCAGCAGTTCCCCACTGGGTTCTAAGCTCCTAAGAGCAGGCCCTCACTTGACCTGCCCTCAAACCCTGTGTTTGGCACACAGCTCAATAACTATTTGCTGCATGATTACTTGATTGAATGAATCAATGCTGTATAAGCCTCTTTGAAGTCATCTGAGAAGCACAATTATGTTTGTAACTGAGGAAATCCCCCAGGTTGCCGGGTGGAGGTCGAAGTCTACGCAGACAGTGGAGGCTGGGATGCCGATGAGAAGGCTGTACCTACTGTCCAGGGAAGAGATGCAAGGCCCAGAGCAGGGGATGGCCGTGGCCAGGGAAGGAGGTGGGTTTCACAGACATGGGGAGGCAGACCTGTCCTGAGTTGGTGACAGTGAATGCTGGGGGGGAGGGAGTGGGAGGGTCCAGGGGCACCCTGGGGCCTCTGCTTTGGAAGAAGGAATAGGGAGCAGCCGGGCTGTGATGGAGAGCCCCAAGCCTGAAGGAGTCTGCTGGCCATTGCTCCCCTGCCCACAGGCAAAGCTTGCATGGAAAGGAGCCAGGTCCGATGCATCGACTGGGTGGTTCAGTGCTTGGGGGTGGGGTGGTAGCTGCCAAATGAGTGAGCATCACCGTGTTGTCAGCTCCTGCCCACAACCAGCAGTTCTTCCTGTTTCAAAACAGGTTTCTCTTTCCTACCTAAAGGCCCCCCCCCCCGCCCCGCCCGCCCCGTCCTCAGCCAATTTGCAGAGCAAAAACAAGTGACTCGCCCCATGAACAGTGAGTGCTGGGCGCACGAGGCGGTGGGAAGAGCAGGGAGCTAGAAGCCCCAAACCTCAATCACAGATGCCGTCAGCTCAGCTCACGCAAGGCCTGGCCAGCAGCGGGGAAGCAAACAGGTGGCTCCATTGTCATCTCGTTGCCATAATAAAGCAGCACTGGTTCAACTCCCATCAACACTGTCAAGGATCCAGGCCTCTCTCTCTCTCTCTCTCTCCCTCTCTCTCTCTCTCTCTCTGCTCCTCTGTTCTTAGCCTGTTAGTGGGTATCTTCACGCTACAAGATGGCTGCTGCAGCTCCAGACACCCCATCCGTATGCAAGGCAGGAAAGAGGACAGGACAAAGGGCGTTTGTTTTTGTTTTGTTTTGTTTTTTATGGGAGAAAACAAAAACATCCACAGATGCCACCTCTCCAGCTGACTTTCACTTATGTCTTGGCCAGAACTGTGTGATCTTGGAACCCCAGCTGCAAAGCAGGCTGGGAAAACAAGTGTTTGTGTCAGGGGTTAGATACATTGCTACTCTGCACAACTAGGATTCTGATAGCAAGGAGGATGGGTGAGTGGCAGAGAGCAGAAAATAGAGTGTCTTAATGAGTTGAGCCCCAATGCCTGTGCCCTCCTGTGCACCCACTCCCTTCTCTGCAGAAAAAGAGCTGCTAGTCCCTTCCTCAGAGGGTTAAGTGAGATAATAGGTACCAGGGAGACCAACAAGGAATAAATAAATCCTATGGATGTCGTTGGAATAAAGCAGTGATGTGTCCACTGGGGTTGGCATGCAGGGAAGTTCGAGGAGACAAGGAAACTGTTTGAAGAAAGGGGACGAGGTCCCTGTGCAAGGGCTGGGGTGACTGTGGCTCTGAGGAAAAGAGAGTCCAGTCTGACCGTGGAGGTGTGAATGCAGAAGAGAGGGAGGCAGGGTGTGGCCGGGCCCTGGGAAGAGCAGGAAGCAGAGAGAGACCCCCCTCAGACTCTGGCCTTAGGAAAGGGGTCACCTCCCGGCTTTGAAACATGCAAGATCCGGGTGTGGGCTGGACCCACCACATCTGTGTGAGTTTCCAGCTGCCTGACACCCCTATTCCCAAATTCCCGCAAGGCTCTCCGGCTCCATTTAGGGACCCACCCCTCCACGCTGCGGGTGTGGCCGGCCCAGCAGAGCCCAGCAGCTCCCTACCAAACAGGACTGGTTGAAAGGGACCCAAGACCTGAGCTGGTCCAATCAGAGTGCATCTTCATTGGAACTTCCCCTGGGGCAAACACTTGCTCTTTTTTTGTTGAATTTGAACCTGGAAGGAGGAAGCCCTGGGAGTGAACCAGACAGCAGAAGGCAAGGCAAAGGGGTCCAGGAAAGTGAGCCCCAAGGATGCCATCTGAGCCACCGTGATCACGCTGCACCTGAAGCCATATTTCCAAACTGGAATCAGTAAATTTATTTTCTACATAAGCAGGTTGGATGGGGTTTTCTGTTTGCAATAGCAAAGGTCCTGGCGAGCAGGGTCTGAGGCAGCTCAGGATCCCGAGTGGAGCAGAAAGACGAGAGCGGCAGGAGCCAGCTGCACCCCGGCTTCAGGCTGGCTGGGCAGCACCCACAGACTTCTGTCCCAAAAGGAGAATTAAGACCAGAGGGACACACTCCTGAGGCACTGATCTGAGCGCAGCAGCAGAACTTTCAGACCAGCAAGACCATCAGTACTGGAATAGGTGCCTCAGTGGGAGTGAGAGGCCCGTTTCTGAAGGCATACAAGTGGTAGCCAGCAACCATCTGGCCCAGAGTTTCCAGAGGAGATTCGAGGGTTGGGCGTGGCTGGGGTAAATGGGTACACACTGCCGTCTTTGGCTGGGGGTACACCACAGTAACGCAGGGGGGCGTATTGGGTCTTGGGGCTCCCCTCTGGCCCCTGGGGAGGCAGGAGCATGCGGGGATCGGGACACAGCACCTACGTATTCACACCTTCGGACCCTCGGGGGCCTCCAGCACAGAGAAGACCATCAACCAAGCTCTGAGCCACGTGCTTAGAAGAGCCACAGGAAGGGGACAGCGTGGCCAGCCGGGGTGCCATCGGGTTTTGGGTGGGGGCCCTGGAGGGTCGGAACCTTCTGGCTGGGAAGATTGGGACACCTGCAAGGGAGACAGGCAGGGGTGAGAACTTGGGGACAAGCGGGAACTACAGCCAGCTTGCAGCTTCCTGGGCTCACAGCTCATTCCCACCTCCCAGCTTCTGGTCAAGGTTGTCCGCCCGCCAGGACTGCCCGCCCTGCTCTTCCTCCACCTGGTCCTCCCCGTCCTTCTTCTGCCCCAATCGTCTCACGGCCCTGTCTGCCCTGCCTCCACCCTCCATGTGGGGGTGGGCTCTCCCTGGCTGCACTGGGTTCCCCAGGGGGGCAGGGGCTGAGGGTCTAACCCTTCCCTTCCCCGCCCTCCTGCAGGGAGGGCCGAGTGGGGGCTCAGTGACACCCAGGCCGTGTGTGGCCCGGGTTACCTGGCCTTTTCTCACACCTCGGACCTTCCCTCTGGGAACCGGGCTCACTGAGTGGCCCTGGCTCAGGCAAATGGGGAAACTGAGGCCACTGGCTTTCTCCTCTTCTGTCCTGGTCTAACTACCACTCCCAGTGAAATGGAGGGGCCCTGCCGGCTGGAGTCTGCTGGGCGATGGAGGTGGGGGCGGGGTGGGGTGATGACGCCATGGGGGAAGGGCCTTACCCCTAGAGGATGCTGCAGGGGCGCTTCTGCGGCCGCGCGGGCTGGGGACACAGGACGGCCCGGATGGCCTCGTCGAAGACCGTCTTCAGGCCTCGCTGGGTGAGGGCCGAGCACTCCAGGTATTTCACCGAATCTGGGTGAGGCCGCGGGAGGGCAGAGGCCCAGGTCAGGGGAGGGACCTGGGCAAAACCCCCTCCCAAGACACGTGCCTGCCCCAGGCAACGGGCCACGGGGGCTGTGCCACGCAGGGCAGGGCGCTGGCCTCTCTGTGCCGCGTTCTCACGCCCGGACTAGGGAGCCTGAGTTCGGTAGGAGGGTGATGACCCGCAAGAGCAGGTCTGTATCTTTCCTGGGCACATGAGCCCTTAATCTATGGAAGGGAGGCAGGACTTTGATACTTTCCCAGGAAGAAAAGGGCTCGAGCTAGTGACCGAGTCTGTCCACGCCTCAGCCTCTTCGAGAGGAGAGACCCACCCCTGCCTCCATGCTTCCCCCAGGAGGCCTGCGCCACCATTGCCCACTCGCAGGGCCTCCCAAATGTCTGACCGTTCCTTAGCCTCTCCCCATTCTAAAGGCGAGGAAACGGAGGCTCCTCGAGGTGAGGGCGTTTGTCCAGTCACACGCCACCCTGCGGAAGCTGGGGGCAAGGCCAGAGGACAAGAGGAGAGCCCCCCCCCTCCCTCCCTCCCCGGTGATGGGAGACTGAGCTGCCCCACAGCTCCTCACTCCAGGCTGGGGAGGCGCCCGTGGGCAGGGGCAGCTGCTGCCTGGTCAGCTCTGCAGCCCTCACCCCCAAAGCCCTTGGCTTGGGTTGGTCCAAGACAAGTTCAAAGTCCCT
>PVJC01008759.1:0-18816 GCA_004026665.1 Murina feae | reverse complement strand
GGGCAGGCGGAAGCGTCAGCCTTGGTGGAAGGGGTCCAGGGGGACTGGCTGGTCAGAAAGAGAGAAGGTGGGGGTACCACCCCCCACACTCGTGAGGGAAGACTGAAGGCTGAACCAGAGCCCCCAGGATGGGGCAGGGGACCCAGGGCCTCCGCAGAGCGGAGGTCCCCGAGGGAAGATGGCTCTGTCACTGGGCTGGAAGGGGGCGGTGGCAGCTGCGGTTTCTCTTCCTGCAAAGAGATGTGAGTCCCCAGGGCCCTCCCAGTTCCGGCGGAAGGAAGAGGGGTGGGGCTGAGGCAGGGATGGAGTGGGGAGGCCCCACTGATTGGGGGCCAAATCCTGGGCCCACAGGACCCTGGGCTGAGGCAGAGCGTCCTGGGGAGCTGGGTCACTGCTCATAGTGGCCAAACCCACTGGAGGGCCTGGCCTCTTGGGCAAGTGTGCCCTGGGCTATAGGTCGGTCAGGACCTGAGTAGGGACACCATGGGAGAGGCCAGCGCATCAGTCTTCGCTTCCCTGGGGCAGGCAGCCCTGAGCCAGCACCAGGAGGCCCCTAAGCCGGCAACTATCTGTCCTGTGTTCAAATCCCAGTTCTGCCACCTACTCGCTGTGTGACCTTTAAAAAGCCATTTTATTTCTCTGGGCAGTGATCAGGAGGCAAGAGAGGAGTTGAGCGGGGGAGGGAGGTGAGGAGGCAGAAGGGAAAGCCTCGCTCTGAAAACCCCAGGCAGAAGTGCCTCCTCCAGGAAGCCTTCCTGGAAAACCCAAGCCTGACGTGGCTGCTTGTTCTCTACATGGCCACAGCACACCCCACTCCATCCCTGCTTCTCTCTGGGCAAAACACACATTATTTCAAGATCCAATTATGGTTTATACTAATAACTAGAGGCCCAGTGCACGAAATTCATGCACAGGTAGGGTCCATAGGCCTGGCC
This sequence comes from Murina feae, assembly GCA_004026665.1. Taxonomy (NCBI): domain Eukaryota; kingdom Metazoa; phylum Chordata; class Mammalia; order Chiroptera; family Vespertilionidae; genus Murina; species Murina feae. The sequence goes on along the minus strand of PVJC01008759.1, from coordinate 17,881 downwards.
GGCCATCAGGGCCCATCAGGGTTTTCTGGCTGCTGGCCGGGGCCTCCCTTCCCTGGCTCCTGGCAGCCAGGGCCTTCCTTCATTCCACAACACCCCTTGGTGATACGCGCACATCATCGTGAGCAGTCGGCCTCCTGGTGGAACTCCCGCGGGGACAATTTGCATAGTAGGCTTTTATATATATAGATAACTAACACAGACAGATCCCCACAGGTGGGTGCTGGGAACCAGTCCCTGTTAGTTATTATTAGGTGGCTCATGTATTAATTGGTCTAATTCTCCCAGAATTATTCCTATGGCCAGGTTTTACTGATGAGGAAATAGGCACAGAGAGGCTAAGTGATTGGCCCAGGGTCACACAGCCAGCATAGGCATAGCCAGGCTTAGGACTGCACAGCCTGGCCCGGGAGCCATGTCTGCAGTCACCAGAAGCTGAGTTGGAGTTCTCCCTGCTTCCAGGTCCCCTCTCTGAGCCCGAGCTCCATACCGATCTCCTTGGCCAGTGCCAAGCCCTGTGGGTAGGTGATAGGCGCCAGCTTCTTCTCCTTCAGCTTCTCGATGGTGTCCTTGTCATCCCGCAGGTCCAGCTTGGTGCCCACCAGGATGATGGGTGTGCTGGGGCAGTGGTGCCGAACCTCGGGAAACCACTGGGCAGGTGTGGGGACAGGAGGGGCAGGAAATCATGCGGGACAAGGGGAGGGGGCACGAGATGGTGTAGGAATCAGAGGGAGCACGAGAGCAGGGGAGAAGAGGGGCACCACGGCAGCGTGAGTTTGTGAGAAGAGACAAGAGGTTGCACCAGGGTGGGGGGCGTTGTGGTTGTGGGGAAAAGGGGGTGTGATTTTGTGTGGAGATTGGAGACAGGCATGAGGTTGTGCAGGGAGGAGAGAGGACAAAGTTAGAGAGGGTGGGCAGTAAAGCTGGCACTCCGGCCCCCTCTGAGACCATGCCCCCTCCAAATCTCATCCCAGAGTCTCCCCAGCACTGGTTGGCGCTGCCCCAGGGACAGGCGTCAAGGTGCCGGTCCCTCCTCTCTCCCCTCTTTTCTCAGGCCCCCTGGCTCTGCTCCGCTCAGCTCACCTTGGCACGGACGTTCTCATAGGAGGCTGGGCTGACAAGGGAGAAGCAGATGAGGAAGACATCCTGGGGATAGAGCAGGCCAGGGATACCCGTGAGGGGAGGCCCGGGGTGTCCCACCTGCAGCCCCTCCACACACTTGGCAGCACTGAGCAGTGGTGCAGCCCAGGGTAAGTGTGGGGCGGGGTGGGGATGTTAGGGTCCAGGCCTGTTGATCCAACACTTCCCAAAGACCAGGCCCTGTCCTTAGAGGTCCTTCCTCACACACACCCGGCAGCAGGGCTGCTGCGCCCATTCCGCAGATGGGAAGAGTGAGGCTGCAAAGGTTAGCGGGTTCGCCATCTGGAGCTCCAGAATCCACACTCCTAACCAGGCACTCACCACCCCAGCATCCGCTTACCAGCCCTGAAGGGAAGGTCAAGGGTAGAGGAGGTGGGAGATGGTGGTTGCCCAGCAACCACAGAGCCACCTGCAGGCTTACCCAGGGTTCACTGTCCTAGGCTCCCTATCAAAGCCCCATCCTGGGTCTGCCTGCCCCGCCCACAGGGAGCCCAGTGGCACCAGAGCCCCTGGTGGTGGGACTGGGAAGAGGGCAGAGCGGTCAGGGGACTGATGGAGTGCCCGGGGCAGAGGGAGGAGTCCCTGGCTGTGCCTGGGGAGGACAAGGCAGAGTCCTCGAGCTGGGTCTTAGGGGAGGGTCAGAGGTCACCAGGCCACGCAGAGGAAACAGGGGGAGCAGAGGCAGGCCCGCAGCAAGGTTCAGGGAGGCTCACCGTCTGCGGGTAGGAGAGTGGCCGGAGGCGGTCATAGTCCTCCTGCCCGGCAGTGTCCCACAGCCCCAGGTTCACCGGCTTGCTGTCCACCATCACGTTCGCTGAATAGTTGTCAAATCTGTGGGGCGCGGGCAAGACAGAAGGGTCAGTCTCCTGCCCCAGAGTCCAGGGCCCTCTAGTGCAGGCCCAGGGTGCTGGAAGCGGAGACCCAGAGAGGGCCTGAAACAGGACCAAAGTCACACAGCACCATGCAGTTAATCGGTTTTTCTTTTTTCCCATCACTGATTCACAACATAAACAATCAAAAACCCGGTGAGCAGAGAGGGAAACAGCATCTCGGTCGTTTTCCTGCCCTCCCCTGTTCTTTGGAGAGGCACTTTTTCAAGGCTGCATACCGTTCCCTCCAAGGTTTGAGCGGAATAAATGTACCCACTCTCCCATGCTGGACACTGAGGCTGGCCACCCAGTATTGGCTGAACAAGTGTTTATCCCTGTCTTAGGTTGGGTCTCCTCAGAAGCAAACCCTGGGGTGAGGGGTGGTACAAGTGGTTTATTTGGGAAGCGAGTCCAGGCAGCTATAGGAGGGCAGTGGGGAGGAGAAGAGGGGCAGCAGCAGACATAGGGTGAGCTAGTGAGAAGGTACTGCCGTGGGCAAGTGGGGCTCCAGCCAGCCAGGGCCACCACTGGGAGACAGCGTGGGCCATGCGAGGGCGCCCCCCCCCCAGGGGGCAGGAGCTGGGGTATTGCCCACCCTCTCCATCTCCCACTTTTAGAGGGATGTCCTGGGGTGTTGTTCCCTTGTTATCCAACCCACCTGAGGGCACACTGGAGCTGTCAGTCACAGGAGATTTGGGGAAATGCCACTGGCACATGCTGGGAAGGCGCATGCCCAAGGGTGGCATGGGCACCAACCATGACCCCTGAAATCTCCCTGCCAGTACCAGCGAGGCCTCCAGGCAACCTAACAAGCTGACAGGTTTAAAACAAACAAGCAAGCAAACAAACAAAAACACCTGAACGGTATTTTTCACTACACACATCCCTGAGAAGAAGGTGCTGGTTCCTCATGCCATGGGATGTCACCTCCTCCATGCAGCCCTCATGGAATGCTGCTCGGTGACAGGCTGCAGAGCCCTAATGCTCCAGAGTAACTCCAAAGACACCTGTCCTAAGAAAGACCCCCCCCCCAACACACACACACGCGCGCGCGCGCACACAAAAGTTGACAGCCTAACTTTTTTTAAAATCCTCACTCAAGGATATGTCTATTGACTGAGAGAGAGAGAGAAAGAGAGAGAGAAACACACACACCCACACATCGATGTGAGAGACACATAGGATTGAACTCACAACCCAGGTAAGTGCCCTGATGGGGAATAGAACCCACAACCTTCTGGTGTATGGGATGACCCCCAACCACCTGAGCCGCTCAGCTCCTCAGATGGCCCTGCTCCCTCCTCCTGGATGCTCCTGCACACTCCTCCCCGACTTCCCACTCTCCTTCCTCCCACTGCTGGGCTGACCCTTACACAACCCTCCTCCAGCCTTATCTCAGTGCCGCCACCTCCTCCAGGGAGCCTTTCCTGATTCCCAGCCAGGTTGGGTCCCAACCAGCAATCTGCAGTGAACTCAGCACCTCAAAAGCAGGGGCTTGTTCCTCACTGTACCCTGAGGCCAGCACCGTGTTTGGCACATAGTAGGTACCTCGTCTGGGCACCACCCATATCACTGGGATTTCAGGTCCAAGGAGACACCACTAGGCACGACGGGAAAAGAAGTGTCTGCGTTGTCTTTGGCTTCTTTCGGGATAAGCTCGGGACACTCTCTTCTCTGATGTCCAGTCTGAAACTCTGGCGCTCAATATCCTCCCCAAATTCCTGAGCCAAAGGTGTCTGCCTTCTCTGAGTCACCCCCCAAGGTCTCAGGGGCTGTGGCCAGGGTGGGAAAGCTGCGTCCTGGGATCTGTAGCAACACTGAGCACTTACTCTGGGGCCAGGCAGAGGGCGAGGGGCCTTCACCCTGTAGGTCTTGAAGTCCCAGGTGACCCAGGACCCAAGGACCCCAAGTTCCTCCCAGTAGAGAGATGAGGAAGCCGAGGCCCCAAGACCAGCCGGCTCATAAGCACGAATCTGAACCCTGCGTCTTCCATGACCCCCATTAGGGAACCTGAGGCCAGGTGTCTGGGATCCGTCCCCCAGAACTGGGAGGGGACAGAGATCTCCTGGTAAAGTCTTGTCCGGGCTGTGTGACCCTGGGTGAGCAACCAAGCCTCTCTGAGCTTCGCTGTCTTCGTTGTGAAAAAGTCCTATCGCTTGGGACCATTGGGAGGATCCAGAGAGACAGAGGACATTGAAGCCACCCCGTGGGGAGATCTGAGCCGCTGAGTGACCTTGAGTTCCATGTCCCTACACACGCTCCACTGCCCCTCCGCAGAGGACCAGCGGTCAGGGTCCGGGGTGTCTGCGGAGACTCACAGGCGGCCTCGGCGAGAGGCCTCACACACACTGTGTCCAGCCCTCGCTCCCGTTGCCAGAGGAGGCCATGGGCTCAGAGGCAGGCAGGGGCTTGCCCAAGATCTCGCCGTCGGTGGCAGAGCCAGGTCTGGATCCTGTTACCCAATTCAGAGCCCGTGTGGCAAGCGTCGCTGCAACTTCACAGCTGGGGACTCAGTGGAGTTTGAGCTGGGGCCTGGGGGGTAACTGCCAGCTCTGGGGAGGGCAGGGAGCACCCATTTGCTGAGCACCCAGGGGCGCCGAGTGCTGCTCCAGGCCTCTCATACCTAGATCATTTCAGTGCACCTGCCCTTGTCCTAGGTTTATACACCAGGAAACCAAGAATCAGAGACTGGAAGTTACCTGCCCACCGTCACACAGCTCAGACGTTTCCACCCAGCGTTTGTGTGGCCTCTGCACTTGCCAGCCGTGACCTCGGACTGGAGTGGAGGAGGAAAAGGGGGCGGGTGGAAGGGGTGCCCTAGTCCCAGCACCTTCTCAGGGCAGACTGCAGCTTGACCTGCCTGACTTGCTCAGCTCTGTTCTAGCAGCTGGTAGGACAGGCGGAGGAGGACAGAGCCCTGACCGCGCCCCGAGCTTCCATCCCAGCAGGGAAGTCAGGGCCGGACCGGCGATGAAGGACGTCAAGCAGGGTGGTGGGATGGAGGGGGCCTGGGAAGGCAGGGACCTCCTTGAGGACAGAGTCCAGGGAGGTGATACCTGGGCCAGGAACTGAGTGGTGGAGAGGAGAGAGCGCAGAGGCTGGTGGGGAGGTGGGGGCGGCATTCTGGGCTTTGAATGCCAGGAGAGGCGATGGGCTTGAATGGTACAGGGGCCCAGAGCTTTTCATGCCTGAAAGCTCAGCTGGGCTACCATCTGAGAACTGCTCTTAGGAGGCTTGGTGGGAGGGGAGACCCCCGGCCACAGGTCTTCCTGCTGTGTCTGCATCCCCAACATTGGGAGAAGTTTGGTTTCCCCGTCATCGGTGAAGTGGGGTCTGAGCAAACCCTTCCATCCCTACCCCAGAAGCTCTCTGACCTCTATCCAGCTGCCTATTTCCCCAGCCGCAGTCCCCAGCTGCCCTCAGCCTTCACCGTCCAGGGCTCAGTACAACCTACAGCCCCTCCCGCTGCAGGGGCACAGGCGTGGCCACAGGAGCCGCTAGGGGGCCTGTCCGAACTGAGCCCCCTGTAAGGGGGGTGGCAGGCAGGGCTGCTCACACACGTCCCAGGGTCCAGGGCAAAATGAAAACACAGGACCCCTTGTTCAAATACTAAGAGTTTCAAGACGCGGGGATATGAGGGCATTAAACCAAACGCAGCCCCGTCCACGTGCAGGCCCCTCAGCTGCAGGGACATGGGCGGGGACGCCGGCCCTGGTCTCCGGCCAGCTCCTCAGTCCCAGCGGGTGCACCTCGTCCAATCCGTTCTGGCTGCTCTGCAAGGCTGCCCACCAGCCGTCACCAGCGGCCAGTCTCTCCGAGTTGCTGAGAGCCCACCTTCCATCTCCCTGGACCAGCGGTTCTCAACTTGTGGGTCGCGACCCCTTTGGCGGTGAACGACCCTTCCCAGGGGTCGCCTGAGACCATCCTGCATATCAGATATTTACATGACGACTCATAACGGTAGCAACATGACAGTGATGAAGTGGCCACAAAAATAATGTTATGGTTGGGTCACAACATGGGGAACTGTATTTAAAGGGCCAGAAGGTGGAGAACCACTGCCCTGGACAGAGGAGGCAGCTGGGCAATGAATTTGGCATCTCCCAGCCCCTACCTCCTACAGAAAGGGAAGCTGAGGCTCCCAGAGGACGTGACTGGTGTAAGGGCCCTCAGCCAGCGTGCCCTCCAGCCCAGCAGGGACAGGCCAAGACAGGAACACACTTGGGGTGACCAAGCGTCCTGCAGCAGCTGCCTCCCCCTGATTGATGCCCGCTTCCCGGCTCCGGTCCGAGTCAGCCCTCCCTCCGCTGGGCGGTGCCGTCACTGAGATAATTGATGGTGACCTGGCAGATAAGGCGAGTGTGGGGAGAGGTGTGCACAGGCGCCACGCTGTGGGGAGGCGGGACCGAGCTGGGGCAGTTGTGGGTTTTCCAGGCTTCCTGTCCAGGTGTCCCTGCCCCCCTCCTGCCTGGGCCGGGCCAGTGTCTCAGTTGAGGGAACTCAGGGCACCTGGGAGCCTGGGGGCAGGCCCCTGAGTGGCCGGGAGCTTCCTCGTCCTCCTGGGTGACCTGGTATCATAATTCCCAAATGACGCTGTGTGAGGCCAGCAGGCAGCAGGCCCTCAAAAGGTGGTGGCTGTGATCAGTCCTGCAGCCCCCCACGAAGTTCAAGTCAGGCAAACTCAAAACACATCTCCTGTGGCTAAGATAAGGTGTAGGTTACACTGGGCATCGACACTGCGCTAGGACTGCTAGGACCGTGGGCTGAGGGCCCTGCATTCCACAGGCTCATGGTCAATGTCAAATGTCGTCATTCTGGGGAGTGAGAGACCCCTGCAGGCTAGATCAGAAAGGCTTCCTGAAGCGGGGGCACTAGAGCTGGTCTGGGGACCGTAGCCCTGTGGACGCGTGAAGGACAGGTGCCTCAGGCGGAGGGGGCAGCGGAGCAAAGGCCCAAGGGGCAGTGGAAGTGCCCAGGCGAGTGTGGTGAACTGAAGGGGCCTGAAGTGAGGCAGGAGGTTGTGGTGCTGGGCAGTTGCCCTGTGCGTGATGGGGGCCGCCGGGGACTGGCAGGGGAGGGGTTGGTGCCCTCCCCTTTTCCTTCCTCCCTGAGTCTGGCACCCACACTTCATCACAAACATGTCAAGTGACAACTCCGACTCCACATCTGAGAGAGGACGGCCTCCGATTGGCCTCCAGAGGGCACTGCCCTCTCCCCCAACACACGTGCCTCCTGGTATCTCTGCGCCTCGTGACCAAACCCCTCCATCGTCTCCTTCCCCGCCCTGTCCCTCTCCTCCCCTTCGGGGCCCCAGCCCCTCTTCCCTCCCTGCTCCGCTCAGCCTGGCCCTCCCCATCGCCCTCTTCCTCGAGGCCCTCTCGAAGGCCACCTGCTCCCCTTCAGCTCCCCCCACCCCAACGCGGTCTCTCTCCGTTTTAGGAGCTCCCAGCCTTGCCCCCTGATCATTCATCTTGGCCTCAGTGGCCGCCTCCTCTGCCAGGCAGACTGGCTGGGGCACCTCCCGGCTGTGGACCCCCAAGTGCCCGGACGTGGCGGCACACAGAAGTATCCGAAAAGGGGGCGGGCTTGGCGATGCGTGTCACCCCTCCTCGCCCGGGTGCCCGCCCACACAGAGACTCACACGGTGGGGATGTACTCTCCGGGGAAGGCATTGGTGGTGTAGCTGATGAGAAGGCAGGTCTTGCCCACAGCTCTGAAAGACAGGAAGTTCGGGAGGGTGTCAGTCACAGGCCCGGCCTGGCCCCCGAGCCCAGCCCTCAGGAAAGACCAGGCTCACCCTTCTGGGTCTCAGTTTCCCCATCTGAGGGTCCCCATGTCAGACCCGAGAACCATAGAGTTTCGGGGGCGCTTGTCAAAGGGCAGGCTTCAGGCCTCACCCCAGAGTCTGACCCGTGGCTGGGGGCGGACACGGGAACCCGTGTTTTGAAGAAGCTCTCCCAGGTGACGCTGATGGCGGACGGAGGGTTAAGAGCAGAGGGTGCCCCAGACACCCCTGAACTGGACAATGCTGCAAGAACCCCAGTGCTCAACCAGGGTTCTGCCGTCACACCTGGTCCACCCCCTGCCCGTGGCACCAACTTGGGCCCGTGGGTTCATCTGGCTGTGCCTCATTTTCCCCCTCTGGAAAACAGGGGTGAGTCCATCCTCAGAGGAACGTGCCAGAAAGGAAATTAGTCGAAGCTCATAAAAAACCAAGCGCACACAGGGCCCGGCACAGCCGCCGCCTGCCCCCGCCATCCTGCCTCATCCACGAGCACAGCCGTTAGGAGCTCAGAACTGTGGAGTCAGAGAGGCCTGGGTTCTAGTCCCATAAGGTCTTGGGAAAATGACTTGATTTCTTTGAGCTTCAGTTCTCCCACCTGTTCAATGGGCCTGATATGAGGGTTGGTGGGAGGATAAAGCGGAGGGGTGTGGCTGAGCCCAGGGCCCGGCACCTAGTAAGTGCCAAGCAAACAGCGCTGGCCCTTTAGTCAAGCTGTCTTCCCAGGGCCTGCCGGGCTGGGAGGGGACACAGGTGGAAGCCCAAGGGGCAGGCCAGGCTGTCCCCTGCCTCCACTGCACTGTTTCGGCACTTCCTGTTCAGAGGAGCTGGCTGCCTGTCCTCCCCACCCCCACCCCCCTCCCTCCCCCAGGGCCCGCCAGCAAGGTAACTTTGAATGGCTGGAACGTCGCCCTTGGCTTCCGCCCTGCCCTCCTCAGATCAGATACAAAGCAGAAGTGGGCGGGAAGATAACGGCCAGGCCAGCGGTGCCTCAGAATCAGCTGAGGGCAGCCTGATCAATTGGCCCGCCCCCTCGGCCCATCAGAGTCAGAGTAAGCCTGGACACAGGGACCCAGGCCGGGAAAGACCTGAGCCTCTCGGGCCTCGGGCTGCCCATCTGTGGAATGGGAGAGTTGGACAAGAAGCCTGCCCAGCAGGAACGTGCTGGCCTGGGCCTATGGAGAGAACCCAGGACGAACCAGTGGGCTGGACCCTGAGCACTGTTGCTAGGAGACATTTGGACCTGTCATCTCACAGCTCAGGAAACTGAGGCCCACCGGAGGGCATGACAACCCAGAAGGCACCTCAGCCCAGCCTGTCCCAAACTGACCCCCGCAATCACATCTCTTCTGCCCCTCTCCTCCCCCCCCCCCATCGTCTCTCATGTCCTTCCTTCTGCTTCTCGCCCACATCCCCCCACATCCTCCCAACGGGCCGCTGCGGGGGAGGGCAGGAGGTGGCGTTTATTGAGCACATACTATGTGCAGGACAGCCACTCAAAATGCCTGAAGTGAACCCCACCAACTCTGGTGGGAGATCCCAGACGGCCAAGCCGAGGTTCAGAGAGGCCCTGTGACTTACCCAAGGCCACACAGCAGCATTAGCCAGTGACCAGAGCCCAGATCAGCCTGGAAACAAAGGCCAGCTTTTGGCTCCCCACCCTCCACCTGCATCCACAGAGCTGAAGCCTGAGGTCCCACGGGAGGCCTGCCCCAGCCTCCGTGGTACAGGCAAGGGCCCAGGCACCGCCACCCGCAGTCCTACGCCCTCTACCAGGAAGCTCCGGGTGAGGTGGACAGAGAGAGTGAGGTGTCCTCGGCCCACCCCAGGGGAGAAGGAACAGGTCCTCCTGGCTGCCTCCGGGACTCCCACAGGTAAGGGGACACCTGTGCAGGAGGGTCTCAGGGCTCCCCGGTGGGGGCTGGGCGGAAGGTCAGCCAGGTACCTACCCATCTCCCACCACCACACACTTGATGGCCTGCATCGCGTCGGGGGCCGGGGGCGGTGGTGATGGCGGAGCGTCTTCGGCACCAGGGAGCGGAGAGCCTGGTAGGCGCCCCCGAGGAGCAGCAGCAGCGGGACGGAGGCAGGAGGAAGCGGAAGGGGAACTTGCCCAAGCTGCCCTCACAGCCGTTTACGGAAGGCGGAGCGTGCGGCCTAGCGGAACAGCTGGGGGGGGCTCAGGTGCTGGGCTGGGCCCCGGCCACCCCCACGGCCCTCTCTGCTCTGGGGCGTGAGCTTGGAGACCTAGGGGCCCTCTCGGCTGGAGACTCACTCCCACGGGCAAGGCCAGAGCTGTTCTCCAAGAATTTGAGGTTTCCAAGAATTGAGTTCCACTCAACCCTAAGCAGTCAGCACTGAATGAGCATCTGCTGTGGGCCAGGCTCAGCATTAGGCAGTGGTGAGGCCAGGTGGCCGGGTCCTGGGGAAGACAGGACCTCATCGGGGTTGTCCACCGAGGCAGGAAGGGATGGGGCCACCGGGGACCTACCGGGAGGGGACCTCCTCGCGACACGGAGGGAGAGCAGGAGGCCTGTAGGTGGGTAGGTGGCGTTGGAGCCAAGCCCTTGAAAGGTGGTGAGGGAGAGAGGGTACTCTGGGGAGGGGGTTGCTGAGCAGGACACTGGGGCTCCCCCCAAGAGAGGCCTGTGTGGGAACCCCAGAGCAGGGAAGGATGGGAGGGGGGAGGTAAGGCAGGAAGGGAGGTGGGGTCAGCGCTCGGAGAAGGAGAAATAGAAGGGAAGTGACAGACTGTGCCCTGTGCTGGAGGCAGCCCTGGGGCACCAGGCACCTAGGAGCTAAGTCAGATCCGTGGCCAATTTTAAAGAAGCAGAAGCAGAGGGTCTGAGGAGTCAGGTGACCCCACACCCTCCTGGCACCGCAGCTGCTGCCGGGGGACACAGAGCCCGAGTTCAGCAGCTGGCGGATGGGGAGAGCCCCCCTCAGCACGAGTCTCCCTCATGGGTTCCACGTTCACCTGGTCCTGACCACTCCTGCCATGGCACCAGGGACCAGGGGTGGGAGGACGCGGGCAGAGCCGCTGGCCACCCGCCCTGGACCCACTCAGGGCAAACTGGGAACCCGCAGGAGTATGGGGCTCAGAGTCAGCAGGGTGCCTGTGTCCCTCCCACTGCCCACCCTGGGGACAGAGCCCAGGCTCCCCCAGGCGCCCAGGTGGAAGCTTCCAGAACTGTCTACACAAGCCGCGGGGCTGGCACAAATGGCTTCTGCAGAAGGAAATGGGGCTCCCCAGGGCCTGCTCCCACACTTGGCCAGTCAGTTATTAAAACCAGCCAGTGGCCTTGGCGGGCTCAGCCGGTTGGGTGTCACCCCTGCAGGGAATTGTCAGGGCGCAGGGCCCATTGTGGCTCCATCACCAGTAGGGGGCGTGCAGGAGGCAGACAATAGATGTTCTGCTCTCACATCCATGTTTCTCTCTGTGTCTCTCCCCCCTCCTCTCCCTATTAAAATCAATTCGAATATTTTTTTTTAATATTCCAAGTCTTTGCTCTGTGCTTCGCACAGGCTGAGTTGAGGTGGTGCCAGCAGGAAGCGCTGTAGGGCACCCAGCCCAGGTCAGGAAAGCCCAGAGGGCCCCCCCCCCACCTCACCCCACCCCATGACCCAACCAGGGCTCACTGCCTCCCAGGCCACCTGAGGGCTTTATTCTGGGTCCTCCCCCATATTCACATTCTTTTCCCAACCACGGCTATGGGGCAAGCTCTGTATTAACCTTAAAAAAGATAACAGTGTGCTAAATGCAATGTGTGATCCTGGATTAAATCCTGGAACAGAAACAAACAAACAAACAAACCCAGTGGGAAACGTAGTAAAATACGAAACAAATAAAAATGTACTTAACAGTATGGCACTACCTGACCGGTGTGGCTCAGTGGATAGAGCATCGGCCTACTGAAAGGTCCCGGGTTCGATTCCGGTCAAGAGCATGTACCTTGGTTGCAGGCACATCCCCAGTAGGAGGTGTGCAAAGGCAGCTGATCAATGTTTCTCTCGCATCGATGTTCCTAACTCTCTATCCCTCTCCCTCTCTGTAAAAAATCAATAAAATAAAAATAAAAAACAGTATGGTACTAAAACTAAAGTGAATTTCCTGGGTTTTTGTTTGCTTTGTTTTATTTTTTTAATCCTCACCTGGTTTGATTCCGGTTCAGAACACGTGCCTCGGCTGCAGGTTTCCCTCAGGCCCGGGTCCCGGTCGGGCAGGGCTCCTGCAGGAGGCAACCCATCGATGTGTTTCTCTCACATCAATATTTCTCTCTGTCTTTCCCTCTCACTTCCACTCGCTCTAAAAATCGGTGGGAAAAAATATCCTTGGGTGAAGATTAAAACATCAAAAACCAAAGTTCACTGTTGATATTCAGGTCTTTCCAGGCGTGGGATGGGTTTTCGGGCGAGGGGAGATGTGAGCTTCTTCCCTTCTGGGAGATACGGATTCAGTGTAGCTCCCTCCTCGACCGAGTGTCCAGCCTCTATTGAGGCCCTGCCTGCCTCCTCCCCGAGGAGCTGTGCGCGTCTCTTCCTGGTTCTCTGCCTCTCGGTCTTCCTGCCTGCCTGCAGCCAGCACAGCCTTGATGGCGGAAATTCTGCGTCAGGCCCTCCTATCCCGCCGGGCTAGGCCTCTCTCCTGAACTTTTCCAAAACGGTTCGTTTTCTCTCTTCCACACACATTCTAGCACAAGCTCACCGAGCTCCGAGAAAAGCTGTGCCGGGACTCCCCTTAGAGTTCTGTTCAACTAGGGGAACTGGGGAGAATGGACATCTCTGCACACTCAGCCCTCCCACCCGGGGGCAGGTTCCACTTCCCCTTCGCGTCTGTCAGTAAAGTTTTGTCCTTGGCCCCCGGGAAGGTCACGCACATTTTTTCCCATTAGATTATTCCTTGATGCCGAGGCACATTCAGGGCGACGGTAATGGACGGACACTTGTTAAAACTGCATTTTCGGTTGGTTGCTTACATGCAGGAAAAACGTCAAATTCTGCATCATGGACTTACCTAGAGGGCCATTCTCATTCCAGGGAAATCCTTACAGACGTGGACATTCTTACCTGGAGCTTTTGCTGCTACCAAGCCCGACACCATCTTTGCAGACAGTCTTCTCACTCATAACAAGCGGCAGTTTTACCTCTCCCTTCCCGATGTTTACAGCGTGAGCTCCCTGGGTCCTCGGGAGCCTTTGCATGGCACCAGCGACGGCGGGCGCGTTGTCTCATGTCTGATCGTGCGTCTGTGTGTCAGCGCTGAACGTGAGGAGAGAAGCTTCCTGCTGGTCTTACTCACAACAGTTTGTTTTGTTGTGATCTGGAGTGTTTCATCTTGTTGCGTGTTTGCTTCTCTCCCTGTGTCTATGGAGATGTTGTGAATAACGTCAGTCCATCCCCTAATGTTCAGCAGCCCCTGCTTCCTGCAGACGCTGCTGACTGTCCCCGGCGGCTGTCATCCTCCGCTTCTCCTTTTAATAGCAGGGCCCCAGGCTCGCAGCCAGCTCTCCGTCCTCCTTGCAGCGAGGTGTGGCCCCATGATTAAGTCTGGGGGCTGGGGGGGGGGACATACATGGAAGGATGTGCACAGTGCCTGAGTCACCATCTCCTTGAAGGCTAAGCCTTGTGCTGCGCAGCTTTTGTCCCTGTGCCCCGATGACTAGGAAGCAGAAATGCCGGCGAAATCCTGACGGGTAGGGGAGGGAAGGCCAGGACCACTCACCTCTGGACGCAAGAGCGAGATGCACTTTGCCTTTAAGCCACTGTGGCCGGCCAGCGTGGCTCAGTGGTTGAGCATCGACTTACGAACCGGGCCGCTGGGCTCAGTCCCCAGGGTGGGGCGTGCGGGAAGCAGACGGTTGATGATTCTCTCTTGTCATTGATGTGTCCATCTCTCTCTCCCTCTCCCTTGATGGCTCTCTTACACACGCCGGCTGCAAATCGCCAAACTGGGGCCACGGCGTGGAGAGGAATGCTCATCAGGGTGAGGCCAGTAACGTCGTTTTCTCGTAGTGTCCTTGCCTTGATGTGGGCACGGGAGAGGGGTCTACAGTTTCGTTCAGTGAGCTGGAGATACCATCTCTCTTTCTATGTTTAGAGACGTTTGGATAATACAGATTCATCTCTGTCTCGAACATTTTATAGCATTTGTGGAGCCATCTGGGCCTGGTTTTGAAATTATATGGGAGGCGGAGGAGATGGACCTTAAACGAACTCCGTGTTTTTAAAGGCCAGAGGACCATTTGGAATTTCTAGGACTTCCTAGTCATCCTTCATAGATTTTTCTAGAAATACTTTGTGTGTTTTTCTATTTTGCTTGAGTTTTTTAATTTGTCGCTATAAAGCAATTCAAATATGTGTTTTCATACCTAATTTTAATCTCTCCTTTTTAATTTTTGTTACATTCCTCTTTTTTGTCCTATATTAATTATTTTTTGCTGCCAGCATCTGTTTTTAATTGCTCCCAAAATTTGCTGATTATATTCATCTTTTCCATGAACCAACTTTTGGCTTTGTTAATTGTTTCTATGATACAATTTTATTCCATTTATTTAAACTCTGTTCTCGTCTTCATTATTTCCTTTTTTTCTTTGGGTTTTTTCCTATTGTTCTTGCTTTAGTTTGAGTTTTGGATGCTTAGTTCATGAATTTTCAACATTGCTCTGTTGCTAATATAAGCTCTTAAGGTTCTAAATTTTCCTCAAATACTACTTTAACCACAACCAACTTTTAAAAAATTGCAGTAAAATATACATAACATTTACCACAACCTGCAGTTTTGATATCCCATATTTTAAACGTCCTAAATGTTTTAATTTTTTAAAATATATTTTTATTGATTTTTTACAGAGAGGAAGGGAGAGGGATAGAGAGTCAGAAACATCAATGAGAGAGAAACATCGATCAGCTGCCTCCTGCACACCCCCCACTGGGGATGTGCCCGCAACCAAGGTACATGCTCCTGACCGGAATCGAACCTGGGACCCTTCAGTCCGCAGGCCGACGCTCTATCCACGGAACCAAACCAGTCGGGGCTTAATTTTTTTTTATATAATGTGTGTTTTTTTTAATCAATGAGGTATTTGAAGGCCTGTGTTCATTTTCAGTTGTTGGGAAGTGGGGTTGGTATCTTTTAGCTATTGCTTTTGCAGCGGTAGGTGGCAAAAGAACTCGCTCGATTCTCTTAAATTTGCTGAGATTTGCTCTCTGTATGACCTGGAGCGAGGCTCATTTTTCGAACACGTATGGATAGTCGGGGTTCCATAAATATCTAACAAATGAAAGATGTTTACTGTGCCGCTTAGATCTTTCGTGTTATGACAAGTCGCTTCTATTTGCTCCTCTTGATCCATCAGCTCCTGGGAAAGGGTCGTTAGCTCCCCCACCATGACGGTGAATTTGTCAATTCCTGTAACTAGGTCACTTTTTATTTCCGCTTCATGAACCTTGAGGCTCTATCATCAGATGCATGCAGCTTTAGAATTATTACATCTTCCCGAGAGTTTAACCTTTTATCACAATAGCAGCCAACATGCTTGAAGTCTTGACTCTGTTCTAAGATCTGGTACAGAGAGGGCACTTACTACATTGTTATAGAAATAAGAGCTTTGAAAAACAAATAACAGAAGCCCCTGGGGGTGGGGGTGCCCATAGGGCCTCTGACAGGGCCCCCTGAAGGCAGAGCTGGGAACCCCTTTTGGGTGGGGGTACACTGTGCCCTGGACCAGTCTCATGCTCAGCGTCACAACCCAGAAAGGTGGCAGAGGGGTGGCCAGCTCCAGGCAGTCCCCTGTGGCTGGCGTCTGGTCCCCAGCCTGACAGGGTCCTCCAGAGTGACTGCTCTGGGGTCACATTCCTGGGGGGCTGGTTCCAACCGAAGCCGGTGATTATTCCCTACCCTGCACCCCTCCCCCACCCCTCTCCTTCCTGCTGGAGAAGCCATGCTTGGGTCCATGGGGGAAATTTCAGGATTCAGGGAGGGGGTTTTCTCCCAGGAAATCCCCACGAAGCCCTGGATGCGGAGAGAGGGACTTGCTTTCTGTCTGCTCCCAGGTCAGGTTCTGTGCCCCTGACACACCCAGAGGCCCAGCACAGCCAGGCTCCTGGCGCCCCCACTTTCAGACCCCGGGGAGCCCTCCCTGCGGCCCCAACAGGCCACCTGCAGGGCTGGGTGCAGGCGCGCCTTCTCCCTCCGCTCCTGCACGCACCTGCTCCCCGGGACGCTGTCTGGCCACCCATGGCTCCTATCGCCAATGCCATGCCTGCTGGCCATGCCCCTCGCCCCCGCCCCGATGCCCATGGGCCCCTCGAGCTCAGCGGTCCCCCCCACACCCACCACCCAACCATCCCGTCCCCTAACCTGGCACCTAGACAGCAAACCTTTTTTGAGGTGTTTTTGGTTACATTTTTAAAAAATAGATTTTTTGTTGATTTCAGAGAGAGCGAGAGATAGAAACAACCATGATAGAGAATCATGGATCGGCTGCCTCCTACACGCCCCCCACTGGGGATCGAGCCCACAACCCAGGCATGTGCCCTGACCGGGAATCTAAGCGTGACCTCCCGGTGCATAGGTCGACGCTCAACCACTGAGCCACACTGGCTGGGCCTCGGTTACATTTTAATCTTTTCACGTTACCTTTGATTGAGCAATACACTCACACGGTCCCGAATTCAAAGGTCCCAGCAAGCCCCAGCACCATCAGCCAATTCCCAGCCCATCTCCCAGGACCCGTCCCCTCCTGGGAGCACTCACTGCCCACTCCTGCGCCCTCAGAGACTCCAGCACGAACGCGTCCTTCATTCCCTCTCACCCACAAGGGCGCACGGGCCCCAGCGGCCTGCACACCACGGACTCCCATTCACATCCACCTGGAAGTTCCTCCTGGATCCGCTCCCTTGAGCGCGGCCTCCTCCCTTTTTGCCACGAGCAGAACGCCATGGTTGGGCGTGGAGAATCCCCTGGCTCCTGCCTGTGAGGAAAGGGGAGGGTCCCCCACTGTTCGCGACTCCCACTGCACAGCCCTGTGTTGTGGGCACACGCTGTTTGCAGAGGGCAGTGTCTGAAAGGCGCCCTCCCTGGGGAGGGTCCCTGGGTGACAGGGGGTGTCATTCGTGCCACATCCCCTCCCCAGCAACGCATGAAACCTCAGGGTCCCCGCCTTCTCACCAACACAGGCGCTGAGACAACTAACTGTCTTAGTTTTGAGACTCCGCTCGGCAAAAAAGCAACCAAGAACCCCACAGAAGGCACGCCGGTGGGGCCTGGATTTGCATTTCTTCTGGTCTGAGTGAGCATTCTCTCAGAGGGCCGGCCGCCCCCTGCGTTTCCCTTTCCTGTGAACTGTGATTCCGTATCCTCGGTCCCTTTTCTTCTTTGCTGCGGTGGTTTTCACTGATTTCCATTTTTAGGCAAATTAGCCTTTTGTCCATCCCATGAGCGGCAACCACAGAATGTCGCCAGCTTTTCTAGCGGTGGCTGGAGGGAGGCATACAGGCCTCTTCTTACTTCCGTCCCTGACTTCGCGCGTCTCCTCTCCTCTGGCTCCTGGGTGCCACACGGAAGCCGCATCAAAGCTCAGCTCCCTGGCGTCTCCCCGCAGGGTGTCTGGTTCTTGGATGCCTCTTATCTTACCCCTTGCACACCTCCTTCGTTTCTGCCAGAGGGCTGCCCAGCCCCACTGGTTTCTCATGGTGTATTTTCTCCCCCCGCAACTCCCCACTGCGGCTGCCTGGACCTCATACCCGCTCGGCACACGTCTTGGAAGTGATTCCCGGGCTGGGCTGGCGGCATTCTGGGTACCCGCTCTTCTCAGTCCCGGCACCCAGGCACCTCCACACATCGATGCCTCTCTCTCTGTCTCCCTCCTGGTGTTACTTGAGTTTGCCTTATCCTCTCACTTCCGGCCTCGCAGCTTCTGTTCAGAACTCAGCATTTCCCCCCAGGGAGGCACAGCTGTGTAGGTGTCAGTGCTGGGGAGCAGGGCTGTGGGGGATCCTGTTTGCCCTCCCGGCAGGTTCTTACTCGGCAGGAGGGTCTCCATGCTTGTCCCCCCACCCCCACTCCCTCTCTTGCTTCCCTCTGTCACTGTCT
>PVJC01008758.1:0-47642 GCA_004026665.1 Murina feae | reverse complement strand
GATTAAGTTTTGTTTCAATTTACAGTTAGAATCACTTCATATAGTAAGTACCTGGCACAAAAACAGGAGCTCAATAAATGTTAGTTACCATTCTTTCATTAGATTATCCAGATGGGCCAAATGAATTAATAAAACATATGCTGTGCAGAACAACACAGACCCTGTATGAATATTAAAATAATCTTTAAAAATACATTCATTCTCTTATTTGGCTTCCCCATATTTGAAGAATATTTGCTTTTATTCTAGCTCCAAAGGAGAAATTGTCTATTTATACCCAGGGTCGACTTGGTTTCAGAGCCATAATAGTCAATTTTTGCAGTTCATTGACTTGGACATGGGTTAAGCCAAATCACCATTAAAACACCATGGTCTGGTTATTTAAGTTGCACTGATGTATCTCAACTAAAAAAATTTTTTTTAATTTCATTCTGGTTTATATAATTGGGTTTAGCACTTCACAATTGATTGTTTTGCTATAGGCTTGAGATTGGGATTACCGACCAATGAACATAACTTCCATTCCATTTAAAATTCTGAGAAGTGAAAATAGGTCGTTTGGTGTGGTCCAGCTAATGCACAGTAAATTCAGGACAATAATTACAAAGCTTTAAAAGTATGGATATCTCTGGGTAAAGGTTCGCTGCTTCTCAGTGACCCAAGTCCTGGATTTGAGGAAGCTGTTTCCACAAAAGACACTAGATCAGTGATTCTCATATCTTCCTGTTGAAAGAGCAATTAAAAACTATCATACTCTCAGAACATCATAAATTATAAAATGTTCAACCTAAAAATAATTAAATACATTATTTCTATTTAATCAGATACCATCTTGTAGTAGTAGAAGGTAACGTACAAGTGGTTAAGGTCACAGGTTGATATCAGATGGCATTTTACAAATGGAAAAAGTAAGACACAGATAAAATAAGTTTCTTCCCCAAAGTCATAGAGTGATGAAGTATCAAAGCCAAGAGTCAAGCCCAGGCAATGAGAATGCAACTCTGTCAGAAAGTGTTTGTGAGATTTAATAAGAACTCGTGAAAAGTGTTTACACAGTACTTGGCTATCGATATCTACTGGTCCTTTACTAACATAGACAAGACACTGTAGTTGTCAATAAAACACGATATATTATAAAAGGCTAACATGCAAATTGTCCCTACAGGCAGGAGTTCAACCGACCGGGAGTTAGATGTGTGCTGACCAGCAGGGGGCGGCGCAGAACGTAGCAGGTGTTGGTGATGCAGTGCTGGCAGCAGGTGGCAGTGGAGGCACTGCTGGCCCCAATGAGCCCTGATGAGAGCAGGACTGTGGCAGGATGGTAGAGCAGGTGAGCAGGTGGTGCCAGGCCAAGGCGGGTGCAAAGGGAGGCCCCGGCCAGTGGCAGCAGCAGGAGGCAGGCAGCTGGGGAAAGGGAAGCCCCAGCAGCAGCTGGCAGCTGCTAGGGACCCTACCCAGGTACGAATTTCATGCACTGGGCCTCTAGTAACAATAATAAAGTCAGTACAAATGGGGATTCCATTTACTATACAGTTGTCATCCTGAAATTTTGGAAAGGTATCCATTTGTTTAATGGCAGGATAGTATTATTGCCACTGTATTTTCATGTATGGTTACCAGCATAGGATATACGTGCTGTGTGGATTCAGAGTGGGTTCTAGAGGGAAGTTGCCTAGAGCCTCGTCATAGCACTGACCTTTAATAGCTATGCTACCTTGACCAGTTACATAACTTCTCTTGGCTTCAGTCGTAAAATGGGAACAATTTTAATACGAAACTTGGAGAGGATTAAATGAGCTAATACATTAATGTGTATATAATATAATGCCTATAATTAGTGAAGACTCAACGTCATCTATTGCTCGTTACTGTTTCCAGAGGCGTCCTTGTAGAGCACAGAATCTTTGTCAATTCAAAGAGAAAGAAGAACCATTTCTGATACACATACATGTACATATAAACTCAGAAATACTATTTTTCTATAATGAATAACTCACATAACTTATATTTTTCAAATTAGAATTTAAGGCTACTTTTACATTTTTAAAGTTAAAATTTAAAAGGATACAATAACTCTTTTTTGTGTAGACTGTAATGATAAAGCAAAAAAATCCTAAAAGATGCAAATGATTTTTATAAAGGAAAAAAAGGTGGAATTGCAAGTACATTCTAACCTCAAAAGCCCCAAAAGAAATGGTGCTTTTTGACCTCCTTCTCGGGAACTTCTTTCTCCCAATTCTTCACATCTACGTGTTTCTCATCCTTCAAGTCTTGTTTGAATACCATCTTCTCAGCGCATCCCTGCCCGCCCCCCATCCGCCATTTAGAAAAAGCCTCCCTGTTTCATTCACAATCAAACCTCCATCCTGTTTATTTTCTTCATCACACACACAAACAACAGTATGCAATTATTTTACTTGTTTGATTTTTTTTTTTTTCATCTCCCTGCTAGAACAAAAACTCAATTAGGAGCGAGATTTCTCTATGTTGTGTCAACACTCATTCATTAGTTGCCTAATCCAGTATTTGGAACATATTGGCACTTAACAAATATTTGTTGACTAAATGAATAAAGGGTATAAATAAATATCTGAATATTCCACTTGCTTTTGGTGCTTTCTCTGCAGAAAGATCCAATAATTTGGCCCTGGATTTAAAAAACACAAGCTATGGACATTTCTGCTTCCTAGGGTCGTTGTCGCTTTTTTTGTGTCTTGCAAGGAGCATAAGAACAGGGAAGAGTGGGATGGGCAGGGCCTGGGAGGACAGAGGAGGCCCCTGTAGTGAGAGAGGTCGCGTGGACACATAGGGGAACTCAACAAAAGTCCACACGTACTGGAATAATTAGGGCCACTGGTCACTCCTCCCTGATCCTGAAATAAACGCTTGAGCGGTCTTTGTCTTGGCTTCCTCTATATGATTGCCAGAGAGGTTGTTCTGAGATAGAAATCTCACCAAGTCTGCCTGCTTAGGGCTCCATGTGGCTTTCTGAATAAAGAACAAGCATCGAGGCAGAAACACCCGGGGGTGGGGGGAGCATCTTTGTCAGGCTGCACAGTCCTCTAGTCTTCCCTTTCCCAGCTTCTTCATAGACTCAGAATCAGCATAATAAACGCATGGGGTGGAAGAGTTGCAATTCCAAGGACTTCCCACTCTCTCCCACTGATCCCACATACTGTTCTTCTACCTGGAATATTCATCCTTATCTTTCAAACCTTGTTTAAGCACCTCAGGTTCAGGATGGAATACTGTACACAGACATGAGTCCTTACGTGTGGCTTGCAGGTATACACTTCCCCTTTGTTCACAGGCATCCTTTGGATATATATTGATTGGGGGAAACATACACACATATGCAAAGGCCATTACCAGAAAAGTGTTCAACCTCTGAAAAAGAGGAGTCAAGCCCAGCTGATGTGGGTCAACCTATGAACCAGGAGTTCACAGTTCAATTCCCAGTCAGGACACAAGCCCAGGTTGTGGGTTCAATCCCCACTGAGGGCGGGGGTGGGGGGCAGGCAAGCAAGAGGCAGTCAATCAATGATTCTTTCTCATCATTGATGTTTCTATCTCTCTCTCCTCCTCTCTCTTTTCTTCTCTGAATGAATTTAAAAAAAAAGAAATGAGAAAGAGGAGTCAAAAACTCATATTCAGGACTAGAATACTATCCTAGCTAAAATATAATGTGTACTACTTTCCTGGCTATCAGTTGAAACGCACAGTTATCACTTCCCTTTTGTTCAACATCCTGCTTTCCAATTAAGTACTGAGACCTCTCCATGAAATCCCCACTACAGAGTCGACTACCTCTTGATGGCACCCCTTTATCAAAATACACCCCAAAAATGCACCTAATTAACGGACACATTCAGGCAATGTGAGCACCTCTGTATCTCCAAGCTCATTTTGGGCATTTCCTTCTCCTTGATGTCACCTTCCCCATTTCTGCATTTCAAAAGTGTCTCCTTATCCTTTGGGATCCTCCTCAGATATAGTCTCCAAACAGAAGCTTCTAAATAAATACTCGCGTTACCATTATCATTGTTTTTTGCTGTTTCTTAAGTGAGTTCAAATTTTTGGATAGAACAGTCTCCAGCAGTTTCTGAAGGTGTAGAAAAGCCAGAGGATGAATTCTCCTTGCATTGACATTTCTACACTCAGTTACTGAGGAACCAACGTCAAGTCATTGTATCATATATGAACTAGGAAAACTGAAGAAACAAGTATACATAGAAATACATTGTAATGGTGTACATGTGCATGTGTGTGTGTATTTATAAATCATATATGTGAATTATATTAATGTAAACACTGGACCAAAAAATGCATATCCAGATATATGTATATACATATATGTATAGTTATATACATATGTATATAGTTGATTCTTGTTATTTGCAATGGTCATGTTTTATAAAATTTCCATAAACACTAAATCAGCAAATTCTAGACCATGGCTCCTAGGGTAAATGCAAGGTCAGGCTCCTGAGGACCTCCGGTCTCCTGATCATCAACTGATCAATACATAACCTTGTTTGACATGCTTTTCTGTTTAAATACAACTCACTATATATTGTTGATTTATTAACATTGAACACACAGCCAACAGCTCTATAACTCATGCTTAAATGACACTTATCTATCATGTATTTTCTCCATAAGGCACAGCCCAGCCTTCTTGCCCTTAGAAACACTAGACAGCACTTCAGGACTGTGCTTGGAGCCATCTTAAACAGCAAAATCACCAACAAAGTCACAAAAAATGTGGTACTAAATAGATCATGGAAAGGACTTACTTGAGAGTGAAATAAGAAGACAAGGTGTCACCTAATTTAGTCTCAGCCAGGAATGTGCACATCGGGAGACTCACAATTTTTGCTGTTAGATCATGTGGATATCTACCAATAACAGCAAAAACACCTCAGGTATTGATTTGGGGACTGCTAATATATTTTAGCAAGTAGGTGGATTTGAAAATATGAAATTCGTGAATAATGGGATAGACTAGATAGAGAGAAAGATAGATGATGCTCAGCCGACATGGTCAGTGGTTGAGCACTGACCTATGAAACAGAAGGTCACAGTTTGATTTCTGATCAGGGCATGAGTGGGGTGTACAGGAGGCAGCCAATCAATGATTCTCTCTCATTATTGATGTTTCTCTCTCTCCCTCTCCCTTTCTCTCTGAAATCAATAAAAAAAATATTTTTAAATAAATAAAATAAGATAGATGAGAGAGAAAAAGAGATCTCCCACATGGATGAAATCTATAGGGCCAGTGTTCATCTTGTACCCTGACACATAAGAGCTAAAAAGTACTCTAATAAAAGTGTAATATTGAAATTGACCATTTCTCTGGGATGCCTAAGCCATGCCCACCAGCCAAGCCATGCCCACCAGCCAATCAGAGCAGCTGTATGCAAATTAACTCAGCAAGATGGAGGCCGGCAGTCACGGAGGTGGGTGCGGTGCAGGTGGTGAGGTGGGCGGGGCGGTGGCGGGCTGTGGGGTGGGTGGGGTGGGTGGGGTGGGCGGGCCCTGGGATGGGCAGGGTCCCAGACTGTGAAAGGGCACAGGCCAGGCTGAGGGGCCCCCACCTCCAGCCCAGTGCACAATATATTGTGCACCGGGCTCCTAGTGAGTAAAATAAAAGAATAGAAACCTACATGTCTTTCCAGGTAATCTACTTACTTGTGGTCTTTGAAATAGCAGCCAGAGAGGCTTTTTTTAGAAAGAGAGATTAGAGTTTTATTACTTCTTCTTTTGGAGTGTTTAACACTTGTTTTTTTTTAAGAAAAAGGCATATATTAATATTGGTAAAATATGGAAAAATTCTAGACCTAAAAAATACAAATCACCAGTCTTTTTATAATGAGATAAAGATCATTAGAAATTTGATGCATTTCTTCTCAGTATTTTTCATGCAATGCATATTAGGTGTACTAACATCTTTAAAAACAAAATTGGAATTATACTCTTTTCTATCCTGCTTTATTTTTTTATTATTATTAATTCTATACCAGCATCCCCTCCTCATTGAATTTCAGCTTTAAATTCCTCCCCATCTCTCTTTTTAGAAAGACAAACCCATCTGCAATTGCTAAATGCATTCTAGGCTCAGCAACCTGCCGCCTTTGCTGAATATAAATGCCTATGACGGCCTCTACTGGGGAGACTTAGGAGAAAAAAATATAAAGACGGCGGGTGCGAGGAAGCTTACCCTAAAATAGATTGCCTATATCAAAACTGACCTTTGCCTAAATGCATGTATTTCATAGCAATTCGGCTCCATCACATTTCCCAGGCAGACATATTCACACAATTTAAAACACCAGAATTAAAGTTTTAAAATGTACATTTTAGTAACTCTCCAAAAGTCAAAAAGTTCACTCTCCATGTTTAATCTCTCTTGACATTATTGTTTTCCAATACAATGGAGCTAATGGTGGACTTTTCTGTCTTTGTGAATGCCAAAAAGGCATTCTGAGCTGGAAGAAAGGTGCAATTCCAACTCTTTTGTTCTCTTAGGTGTTGTATGATTATCTTGCGACAGGCAAAATTACTGAGCAAACTTAGTCAACTACAATAATATATAGCGCTAACATGGCAAAATTCTCAGGCAGGCTAGTTGATACTTAAAATATCTGATTTTTCTTTTCTAATATTTTATTCTTTACCCTAACAAAAAGAAACTACACAGTCCCAAAAATCAAAGACAACTGAGATCATTGTGAACGATTAAGTGAATTAAGTCCATTTTTTAAAATGCCATTAACACACATAATTTGTTTATTATGTGAAAAGAATTAATTAACTCATTATAGTACTATAGAGGGGAAAATAATGTGTTCTATGTTGACATAGTCTGGAATTCTTTGAATTGCCATGTAGTCATTAGGTAAGTGTTGAAATTAAAATAATTTTAGGCTGTTAATCCCAAAATAGGTCCAACTGTTGATCATTAAAAGCTGCCCTAACCGGTGTGGCTCAGTGGATAGAGCGTCGGCCTGCAGACTGAAAGGTCCCAGGTTCGATTCTGGTCAAGGGCATGTACCTTGGTTGTGGGCACATCCCCAGTAGGGGGTGTGCAGGAGGCAGCTGATCGATGTTTCTCTCTCATCGATGTTTCTAACTCTCTATCCCTCTCCCTTCCTCTCTGTAAAAAATCAATAAAATATATTTTTTTAAAAAAGTGATTGCTATAGTAAAATGAACTAAATTAACATGGGAATCATTTCTATTAACTATCAATTAAAACAACTTATTTCTTGTGCCCCCCTGAAGGGGAAAAACAATCGTTTCGTTTTAAAGTATTTAAAATGTTATTGTAAATTGTACAATCCTAGCCTTTAGCTCAACAGAACTAAGGTCACAACCAAACTGGACACTCCCAGTTCACCCCTTGCCCTTTGTTCCTAGAAGCTTTCTTGCTTCTCTCACACACGCTCTCTTTTACCAAAATTGGCTCTTACAAAAGTTCCTCTATCCACTCAGTGCAAGTATTTGCTCATGGGATAGCCCTGTATGAAGGATGGTTTTCATCCACCATCTTTCAAACAACCACCAGGCCATACTGACCCTCCCATGAATTCTAAGTCATTGTCAGTTGTGCTACTCCACCTGTTTTCATCACTCCCAGAGGAAGAGACAGTGAAGTGTCTACCTTTACTACCACTAATTACCATATTTAACATTTATTGGGTTCTTATGAGATCTGGGACCTCTCCTATGCCGTTTACATGCATTGTCTCATTGTACGCTTCACAGAACCCATACGTGATCATTATTAGCAGTGTGCCGCTATGGAAAAGAACTTAAAATGTGTAAACCTTGGTGGGAAGGGTAAAGGGATCAAACAAATAAAAGAAAAGAAAAACTCATAGACAAAGACAACAGCGTGCTTATTACCAGAGGGAAAGGGGTTGTAGGGAGCTGGGGAGGGCAAGAGGGGAATAAATGGCGATGGAAGGACACTTGACTTGAGGTGATAAACACACAATGCAACATACAGATGATGTATTATAGAACTGTACACCTGAAATCTATATGATTTTATCACCTCAATAAAGTAAACTAAAAAAATGTTGTAAACCTTTATTTTCTCATATGTGAAACGGGAATGATTTAGTAAATAAGCTGATTAGGTGGTACCAGGAGAGACAGGATTCAAATCCAAGCCTATAGATGCTATTCCCAAGCTTGAACTCAGCCGACCTTGGCCTTTAGCATTTTCAAGCGATCGACTTTGGGCAAGTGAGCACCCTGCCAGTTTCCACATCGGCACACACAGATAAAATCACTCGCTTTACGGAAACACTGACAGGACTGGATGCCATTCAGCCTGTGAACCACAAATCTGGTCATGTGGCACATCCTTGGAGCATCACACGTGTTAATTCCCTTACACGAAGGCTTAGGCTATTAGCACCAAGACTACAATTAGCAAACATAACAAGCATGTGTCCTCCATGTGGTCAAAACACAACCAAATATTTAAATTCCCTAGCGCCCTTGCCATACTAGGTTATACGTTCAATGCAGCCTGTAGGCAACTGCGCCAGAGCTGAAGTGACCGGAAGTGGTTGTATGTTGCAGATCATCTGTTGACCGCAGGGACTGTCGAAGGAAAAGTTGCACCAAAGTTAAACAGGCAAGGAAGATGTTAGGGCTGCTGCAGTCAGGGGGGGAGGCCAGAGCTCAGTCTGAGCTCAACTCCAGGGAAGCAAAGGATGGAAGGATTTTTAGGGTGAGAAGGAGAACACGGGGGCCATCTGTTTGCTAATTGGCTTTACCCTAAAGAAAAGTCTCTCCTGTCTTTGTGACAGAAAGTAGGTTTACAACTTGGAGCAAGGCATCCCATCTTCCCACAGACCCTGGGAGAAAGCGGTGGCATAGCCCTGATGATTACATTTCACAGGGATGGCTCCTGGGTGCTTGAGAAAGACATTCCTGGGCTGTAACACTGACAAGAGGTGTGGGTTTGTTGTTGTTTTTTTAATTTTTTTAACATATATCTCAAAAGCAGAGAAAGAATTTAGAATTATAAGTTGTCTAAAGTGTATGCTTTTTTAAAAAAGTGAGATCAGGGCCTAGAGTTAGGAAGAAGCCTGTGTAAAGTGGAGTCAAACTAAGGGGCCTTTCAGACCATCGTGGTCAGGGAACAGCAGTGAAGGCGGATGGGGGGTGGGCAGCCACTCCGCTTTCCCCGACGTCCTGCGTGCTCCTGCACTGCGTGCTACGCGACATCATTTTTACTCGTTTCCAGAACAGCTGCTTGCACCAAACAGGTAGAGAGAGAATCTAAACAGTCATTTCAGACGAGGAGAAAACAAACCCTCTGAGGAGCTTGGTCTAGTTACACAGTCATTAAGGCCTTTAAATCGGCTAATCATACAACACACTGACGTCAAACTTAGGTTTAAAAGATGCACTTTGCCAGGCTGGTGTGACGCTCACAGTGAGTGAGCACCGACCTGTGAACCAGGGGATCACGTGTTCAATTCGTCAGGGCACATGCCCCAGTTGTGAGCTAGATCCCCAGTAGGGGGCGTGCAGGACATAGCCAATGGATTTTTCTCTCTCATAGATGTTTCTATATATCCCTCTCCTTTCCTCTCTAAAATCAATAAAAACATTTAAAAAAAAAAAAAGATGTACTTTGGTGCTTGTTATACAATATCATGTTGACAGCCATGAAAATACTCCAAAAAAGGAATCAACATAGTTGAACATAAATGAATGGAGTAAATATTAATAGGCAATAGATATAGTCAACCAAAAACTACTTTTTTAATGTCTTTATAAACAAATCTATTAAATATCCTCTCACTGACATGTAGATTTATGGCAATATTTTGTTTGATACGTAAGCTTCATTTTATCACATTTCAGTTAAGGAAGAATCTCCTAATTTTCTGAATTATGTCGACTAGAAGTCTCCTGTGGAGTCAGTCTTGTCAGCTGGCTTATTAGTTAATTGTCATTTTATACCTTATCTTCTAAATTCCAGGCACCCAAAGGAGCTCACTTTAAGATCCTCCTCTCTATCAGGTATCTGCATAATTAGCTTCATTTTGGAATACCTATTATGCAATCCACAATAGAACTGAACAATTAATTTGGACCACATGCAATTATGCGGAAAGGTCAGATGCTACCCATAGTAGAGCTCTGTTTAAAAGTGTGTTTGGGGACAGCATTAATATTCTTATCCAGGAGACTTTCAGGGGCAGAAAAATCTCCAAATACAATTAAATGGGCTGTAAAGTACTCACTTGCAATTTTTCATTTTTAAGGCAGGAGACTTTTTGAATGTTGTGCAAAATGAATACTTCTAAGACCAATCAAATTGGGGATGATTTCCGCCAAGAGGTGGCAAATTCATTATTTGGCCTGCAACTTCTTGTGTGAGTTTCGAGTTATAAAGAGCTTTCCTGGAGCAGTTGTTCCAAACCCCTCAAACACAGTTAATAATGGAAGTGCTGGTGTTATCCATCTTGGGTAATTTGAACTATATAGCCATAAAAATTACAGTTAGAAGTATGGATGTGTGGATTATAAAGTATCCCCAGTACCAAATGTCCATGAATTTATAGTTCTATGTTCTTCAACAATATTATGTTTGCCTGTTAAATGCAAATTTCTGAAGGATATTTCACTCTGGAGGACATTCCAGCGATGCCTCTTGTCACTATTAAAGGTATATGCATATTTCACAGCCCGAGGCAGGCTTATAAAATAATCCTTCCTTCCTCCACCCAGAGAAGATTTTGCTGATAAAAGGAAAATGATGGAGGAACAAAAAGGCAGAAAACTACAGTGAGAAATGACAATAAAATGCTTTTATCTGCACCAACCAATGGTAGTATACATCTAGACACACACACATTCTGGTTTAAGAATATGTACAAAGACAAATTCGCACGTGAGCAGTGGAGGTATCTTTACTTATTATTTCTTAGCAACAAAAAGAGCGCGTGTGGAATTTTTATAGATTTAGACTTCATTCAAGAATTTCGCATGCGTTACACAAGTACCTATTATGTAATGATGAAACAGGGGTTGTGGGAGATAAAAGCAGGAGCAAGGCACAGTCATTCCCTTAATTTCCATTCCTTCAGAATGGAAATATGGAGGGTGCATTTGCTCACCAGACACAGGCTTAGACGGATCTCAGTTTCAATCTTGGTGCGATTTTTTGCCTCGCTATATGACTTTGGGCAAGTCTCTTCATCTCTGGGTGCCTCGGTTTTCACATCTTGAAAAGGACCATTTAAATAATCTCTGATTTATCAGTGATAGGATAATTAGCTCAAACTTGCTTACTATGCAAAAGGAATATTCGTTTGCTCATATGACCAACATGCAGAGAGGAAAGAGTAGAATTGTGTTGAGAAGAACAAGAACCTAGGACTCAAAGCCCTGTGAATTTTGGAATTCAGAAGCTCATCTCTTTATCGTAATTAGTACATGCTCATCAGGACAGTTTGCCTCTTTCTGTTTCTCAAAGCTAGTGGTGTTGTGTAAAGCTTCTGTTCCACCAAGGGAAGATTCTTTAACCTGTGTTAACCTATGCAACCTAAATAAAGGCTAGTGCAAGGGAAAGAGAGAGGGATAGAGGGAGGGGGGGAGAGAGAGAGGAGAGAGAGAGAGAGAGGGAGAGAGAGAGAGAGAAAGAGAGAGAGAGAGAGAGAGAGAAATCCTGGCGATATTAATCCCCAGATGAAAACCTCTCAGTCTTCATATTGCACAGATTACAAAGTCTAATCTCATTATACAGCATTCAAGGTCCTTTGCAATCTACCTTCGCATCCCAGCACCCTTTTCACTCCACATTCCCTTCATTTTGCATCAAATTAACTGTCATATTCAAGCATGGTGAGCACTTCCCGGTCTCCACGCTTATCTTGAGCATTTCCTTCTCCTCGGTGTCACTTTTCCCATTTCTGCATCTCAAAAGTCCTCCCTATCCTTCAGGGGCCCTCCTCAGGTATAATCTCCCATGAAGTGATCTCGGATCTACCTCTTCATGTTATTTGAACCAACAGATTCACAACCTACACTATCCCAAGGGTTTGAGATAAGATACACTTCTCCCTTGGGACAGCTTTTTTTTATTTTTATTATTACAATGTTATAGGACCAGATGGAGCTCTGTATAGAGTACAAAGGAGCCAACCCAATCCAGAGAAAGTCCTAGAAAGACTTCCTGAAGGATGAGCTGCCCAGTGTAGAAACGTGGTTTTCCTTCTTCTAAGTTCCAGTTAGTTCCCTTAGAGAAACTCAGTGAGGGTCTGCATTGCTGCTACATGTCTGGCTTTTTCATTAAAATGTTAGCAATAACATTAATAATCATCATAACAATAAAAACAAGATTGCTTGGAGTACATACTATTTGCCAGTCCCTGTACCAATTACTGTGCATTCGCTAGCTCATTTCTTCTTTGGAGCTGCATCTCTATGAAAAAAATGTAATGGCCATCACCTTCCATGTTGCAGGCTGATCTAATCAGAAAAAAAAACAAACAAACAAAAAAAAACCTTCAAAAGCAGAGACTGTGATTGGCTGAAGGAAGGTCCTAAGAACTGAGCTAGACCAATGAGATTTCATCTCTAGGATGGCTGTGGGATTCAGAAGCCGCCAAGCCTTTGCTCAGGCTGCTTCATCTGCCTGGAAGACCATCTCTGCTTTGCCCACCTGGCAAATTCCTGCTCATTTTTTTCAGAGTGCGGCTCAAATTTATTCTTCGACTTCCCCACACATATTTCATCACTTCCTTTTTTGACTACGCTGCTTCTTAAACCATGTCCACTCTGACACTTCCCATATGGTGCTAGTTGCACATACACTGCACACTAACACAGGATCTGCTTGATCGCAGATCCCATGGCTTACTTATCTTTTGATTGCCAGTGTTAATTCCAGTGCCTGGCATATGCTTTTTAAATGAACAAGTGAATGGGTGAAGGAATGAAGGAATGAAGTTAGAAAGCTCAGGTGGATAGAGTTCTGAATGACATTTATCAGGATAAATAGGTTCCCAGAGAAAGGTCATCTCTTGTTAAGTTCTTAGAATACCTTGGGCCATTGTTCTCATTTGTCCCCCACACGCTGAGTTTTATTGACTGCCGTTTTTCTATTGACTGTCGGTGTATTCTTGCTAAAGTTTGTCACTACTAACTCCACCCAGTGGACGGAAATACCTGCACTGACACAAGAATGGTGGTCTCATCCTGAGTCCCTCCACTGACTTCCTCGGAGAAACGGAAGAGGTCCTTGGTGCCAGTTGTCTCATTAAACAACAAACTTGGGGGAGAAGACGTCAGAATCATGGGCTTTTATCTGTGTCCCATCACTAGTCTTCCTGAGCGTGAAGGAGAATATTGGGATTGTTCCAGATAAAAGACAGCAAAGTAGATATCTCTGACACATGAATCCACCGTGTCGAAGTTACTTAGCAATGACCTGGCGGTCACAGCTGTTAGAATTTACACCTTTATCCATGTGACATTTTAACAGGAGACAAATCCAAGTTATTATAAACAGATATAAACCATTCAGTCCAGAATGGCTCAGAGTAGCAACTGCATCCTGCTGACAAGTCTTGTTTCAGAACTTTGTAAACATTATTCTTTCGTATTTTCTTTTTTTCTCCCCTCTGCAAAGCTGAAACTGTTTCAGGCTTGTGTCCTATAAAATTTAAAACTGCTGGTTTAAAATGTATATTTAATTACATCCTGAGATGGGAGTGGTGGAAATACGCAGTCACTTAACTAGCTCAGTGGTGGAGAGAAAGGTGGGTGGCTGTGATTTGCTTGATTTTCGTATTCTCCCAGTGGCCAGTGGCCTTAGTATCAAACAGGAGAGAGCTCTACGGAAATGGAAGAATAAATTGAATGGATATTTGGGAAAGGCACTTGAGTGGGAGGAGAGTAAGAGCTTTCAAGTAAATTACCAGTGTATGCACATTTCCCAGATGACTCTGAGTTTTTTATGTGAACTGACATGGGTTGGATACATATATTACTATCCTCCTTGCCTGGTGCAAACAAGAGACAGACAGAGAAGACATAAAATTTAAACAGTATATGAAGAACAAACACATGGTGGAGGACAGCCTGCAGCTCCCGGTCTACAGTGCCTGTACATCTGTGAATACAGCCTACCTAAGAACACTTCAGCACTCCCAGTGTCTTCTTATGTCTCTTCCCCCGTGGGTAAGTGCTCAGCTAACGGAGCGAGAGTGCTTGTTGGATGAATTACAAGGAAGAATGGCTTTCTTCTTTTTTTTTTTTCCTGCCTTTTACATAGGCAGACCTGTTTTCAAACCAAAGGGAGAGCAATGTAAGCTATTGTAAAGGTACAATAAAATGACACGTGCCTGACAGCACTCAGAGGGAGAGATGTGCCGCGTTGTGAGGAGTCGTCCTGGGCTCCCCAGGCGGGATTGGCTAATAATGACTACACCGAGCACAAGTTAAGCCAATGAGGGAAGCAACACCAGGTGAGTGAATCAGCAGTCTCGTCGTTTCCAGGTTGTCCCTTGGAAACAATGATGTCCACCATCCCTAGCTTGGACGTTTAGTCATAGTATGTTTCATGTCAATTATGGACACAAAGCAGCTGGTTCCCAGTCTCTCCAAGGTACTGTGCAGTGTTCCTGGGCTAGGAGAGGCCCCGCACAGCCAGCTTAGCACTAAGACAATGGTGCCGAGGTGTACCATTAGTTATACCACTACTGGGTTCAACTTGATTCTAAATGTGAATTCGATGCATAAGACATATAAAGTGAAGGGGTGGATCTGGTTGATGACCTGATAAAGGGACAATGACACAATCCTTGACCTCCTCCTTCCTCCCTCAGCCATATATAAGCTGCCTAAATTGTAACAGCTATGAAAAATGTACCGGTCCACATTTACACGGAAGACTAAGGCAATGAAATGATAGCTGGACTGGTTTGAAAGATCAAGGTTTCATTTCTGGCTCTACCATGGGCCTGATAGTGAACAGGAAACATTGTAGGTATGTATATGGCATTCATGCTCACCTTTATGCTCAGTTTTTCTTTTTGAACCTTCTCATATGTTCTCAAATGTTAAGTGACTTAGCCAAAATCACATAACAAATAAGTGGTCCAAATAAGACTGCACTCTGATCATGGCCGTTGAAACCAGGTGTTCATCATAGAATATTCACTTAAAAAATTCACAAATGCTTTATTCAACACTAGAAGCCTGGTACACAAAAATTTGTGCACTCAGGGGGGTCTCTCAGCCCGGCCTGTGCCCTCTTGCAGTCTGGGACTCCTTAGGGGATGTCTACCTGCTGGCTTATGCCCGCTCCCCAGGAGATCGGGCCTAAGCTGGCAGTCAGACATCGACATCCCTCTGGCAGCCCGGGAGCCCTCGGGGGATGTCCACTTGCCAGCGAGGAGCAGGCCTAAGCTGCAGTCAGACATCCTTAGTGCTGTTGAGGAGGCAGGAGAGGCTCCCACCACCACCACTGTGCTGGCAGCCATCAACCTGGCTTGTGGCTGAGCAGAGCTCCCCCTGTGGGAGTGTACTGACCATCAGGGGGCAGCTCCTGCATTGAGCATCCGCCCCCTGGTGGTCAGTGTGTGTCATAGTAACCAGTCATTCCCAGTCGTTCTGCTGTTAGGGTCAATTTGCATATTACCCTTTTATTATATAGGATAGGATTACCTAAAAAGAGAAGGGGATCTTAACTTAGAGGCTTAATTTTATAAAAGAAATAAAAGGGAAAAAGAAAAGGAAGAAAGGAAGGAGGAAGAAAGGAAAGAAAAGAAGGGAAGGAAGAAGAAGGGAAAGGAGAGAGGGAGGGAGGGGAAGAGGAGGAGGAGGAGGAGGAAAGAGAGAGAAAACGCAGCATCCTATACAACATGTCCACTAGCTACATGGGTTGTTCTTCTGTAACACTTTTTGACACTGGGACATATTTGCCACTCAGGGCTCTTGCCTTTTGCCTCTGAAATATCTAAAATAAACGTAATGATAACAGAAAGGGTCACAATTACTCTTTTTTATCTGAATGATTTTGGATAGTCAGTGCTTACTCTCAGTATGTTTAGGAGAAAACTCAATAAGATGACATTTTACCCATTCTTCAATTGAGAAGACTAGGGCAAAGGAATAGTATACATTGTGAAATGATTGCCAAAATCAAGCTAACTGACACATCCATCCCCTTACATTTTTGCCTTCATTTTTGGTAACTGTCGCCCCTGATGTTAGACTGCAAACAGGCTCTCCTGACTCCCTTTCCCTGGGTAGTTCGACCGCAGACTGTCTGAGTACAAAGTCAAGTTTTACCATTTACAAAGTATTTAAAGGACTGATGTCTGACTCTATGAATTTGCTTTATCACTTGTGTCACCTTAAACCCTCTAAGTCTCAGTCTCCACAACTATAAGATGAAGATTGTAACAACAGTACCTGCCTGAAACACCTACAGGGCAGATTAATTGGAAGCATGTATTTAAACACATAACATGTAAGAGCTACCTGTTATGTGGCACTAGTAAGAGTAAATTAATTGTAGTTGCTTTGTGGTTAGGTGCCACACTACTCCCTGAACGTTAAAACTTTATACGGGGCCTTTAAAGATCACTGAATTCTGGTCTGAACCTTTCTTTTCAAATCCATCTCTTACTATATATCTACCTTTGCCCTGATACCGGCCTAATTAAACTACTCAATCTTACTTGGATAGTGCGTATCACATAACTGTATGGAAAATACTGTGGCATCAATAAAGTTACGCGAACAGTTTCTTGCATATTACTTTGTATTGAGCGAAATGTAATTAAAGTGATTTAAAGATACCATGGATTTTTGACAGTTGTCTCCCCAGGGAGCTAGCTTGATGTGATATTAAAATATGTTTCATTATATCTAGTGGAAATTCAAGAGGAATGCTCTTTGCAATTCAGAAGAAACAAAAATCTCAGAATAAAAAATTCATTTTCAATCCCTGCAGAGTTTGTTATGAACAACAGATTGCTAGAAATTAAAACACTTAAATGTATTTAATAAGGTTCTATAATGGAATGACATTTATGTTTAGATAGATTCCCTAGTTTCTCTTTCTCTTTTATCCTTCTAAATTCTATGCTGAGGGGGAAAGGGAACTGCTTACATGATTTAATTGGTTAATTATGGCTAGATTCATGAGCAAAGTGGAGAGTTGAAGCAATTACCTAGATTATTGAAGTTTAGAAACCTTCCCCCCTCCCCCCCAATATCGTGATATCCCAAAGTGGGCTATGATTGTTGCATTAATTGAGACCAAGCTGTTTGTAGTTGTGGGAATGTGCATGCTTGAAGAATAAAATTGAAGTGTTAAGGCCAGAATTACTAATAATTGAATCATAAGAGAAAATTAATATAACTTCATTTAGACATGTTTGAAAGTTGCTTACATTTTTAATATTTTATCGTCCTTCCTGTAACTGGGGAAGCATAAGCATAAATCGAATCCAATGAATGAAATGCATGTGCTTTACTTTCCTGCCCTTCAATGGCATATATTCTGTTATATTATTTTTTAAATATCATAAAATAATCTTCAAAATTAAGCTTCCAAAAGCAGATTATGATCACCAGAATTTGATATTATCTACACAAACTCTTTATCCTGTTTCATTTCTTGGGTAGCTTCACCAATTATGAATTAATGAGAGCTGAACTTAGATTAAAGGGAAAAAAGATATATTATCCACCCACTTGGTAGCTTGGATGTGCCAGTTTGTACCTCATGTAAGCGAAAAAGGCAAGATGAAAATAGGGAGAATGGCAGGTTCGGGATTAAACTCCCCACGTGCTTTCAAGTTTTTTGGCTCAACTTCAGCACTTTTTTACACAAAACATTATGGAAGGCACTGTTTCTTCTAGATTCTCTAAACCTTCTCTCTTGAATCCAGGAACTACTCTTTCTCATTCTATGCATTTGATCTCTAACTAATTGATCTCATTGATTGGTACCCGAGATTTAGTTTGTCTAATAGGTCTATGTATCTAACTTGCATGCAGCAGAACTGTATTTGCAAATCAGTTGACCATATCTCAATAAGTCTACTTCTAGACTCTATATTTTTCTATTTTTTATCCTGGTACCCATGACACACTCTCTTGTGTATTATAACTAGAAACTCTTGATCAAAAATGGCACTGTCGGATTAATTTAAGCATTGGTCCAATTAATTATTCCCACAATGGGAAACTGCTTACAATTAAAGAAGTCAATAGCACCATCCATGTACTGCCAAAGTAAGAAACGTATGCCTCACAGCACAGCTTTCAGGAGGGCAGGAATCTTA
Organism: Murina feae; assembly: GCA_004026665.1. NCBI lineage: Eukaryota > Metazoa > Chordata > Mammalia > Chiroptera > Vespertilionidae > Murina > Murina feae. Next base: position 29,304 of record PVJC01008758.1, on the reverse strand, counting down.
AAGTGACAGCTCTCCATTTAGAAGTCAGAACATGAGACCACCAGGCTCTAGAATTACCAGGCTAATGTGGCTCTTAAGTCATCATGGTGGTGTACGAAAAAGCACGCTGAAAGAGAAAAATAATCCTTTGGTTCTTGCAGCTGGTTGCTGATGGTGTGTGCATCAGAAAATAAAGCCGGCCGACTTGAAAAGAAAAATTAAGAAGAAAACAAACAGTGGCTTGATTCTCAGTGGGACCAATAATTACAGCACCTCGCAGTGTGCTCTGCTACCTGTATGATCCACATTTCACAGTCAACAGTTTTGAGGGCTGTTAGCATGTTGAACTGCTTTCCAATTGATCCGATTCTTCTAAGGAGGTGTATATTTCTGAGATGAGTTTTTTAATTTGTTTTTGATTGCCAACAAGCTGCAAACAATAAGACTTTAAAACGTCTGACTTGATTAGAGTTGTTTGTTTCTCAGTGTTTCTCAGACTTTAGCATGCATATGATTCTCCTGAGGATTGGGTTACAACTCGGGTTCTAATTCAGAAAGCCTAGAATGGGATCTAAGATTATGCATTTCCAACAGGCTGGTTTGAGGTCAGTATCTTTCTATTAAGGACTCTGTAAATGTTTTTGAATATATTTTTATTGATTTCAGAGAGGAAGGGAGAGAGAGAGAGAGATAGAAACATCAATGATGAGAGAGAATCATCAATCCACTGCCTCCTGCATGCTCCACGCTTGGGATGGAGCCCGCAACCCAGGCATGTGTCCTGGCCAGGAATCAAATCTTGACCTCCTGGTTCATAGGTCGATGCTCAACCACTGAGCCATGCCAGCTGGGCTGTAAATGTTTTCTTAACGGAGCGAATGAATTAAAAATTAAATTCATATAGTTTACAAAATATATTTTTACACCTCCCCCCCCCAAAAAAAAAAAGATGGCACATAATTTTTCTTCTCCACACACTATTATAAAGGAAAAAACTGGAAAGATCATTTTATTTAGACATACAACTAAAAGCAAGCAGATACAAACAAAATAGTTACCGAATAAGACAACACAGTGTTAGACATAATAATTATTCACTGTGTTGTACTTATTGTCCTTATTTTTATTTTCCAGGAAAAGTCTGTCTATACTGTCTGTGTTTCTTAACCATCCAAAGTCTTTCTACTATTGCTATGCTTTTAATTCCCTGGACCCTATGGTTTTTTAGTCTCTGCATTTCCATTTCCTCCACTGTTCAACAGGTAACACTCTGTCGCTGAGCAAGTACTTCAAAGGATGGCTCCCTCGTTCACTTAGAAAGACATATTAAATCTTTGATAAGGCCTTGAAACGGAACAGAATCTTTTAATGTCTAATCAAACTTTACTAGCTGACCTATTTAATTGGGTGACCAGAGGGAACTGGAGCGAATGTCAGAGCCGTGAGCTTGAATGTGCCACTGTGAGCTCCAGATTACAGAATCCTGTGTCTCAAACTTCCTCGCTCTACGGAATGCCTACAATGCGTGCATTGCTTTAAAACAGGTGTTCAATAAATTGTGTGAAATAAGTTAAGTACATGACTGGCTTCATACGAGAATATAAAAATCTTGCTCCCAAAGGCCACTTCAAACTGAGTGTCAGAAAGTGGATACTACCCTAGCCAGTTTGGCTCAGTGGATAGAGCGCTGGCCTGTGAACTAAATGATCCCAGGTTCGAATGCAGTCAAGGGCGCGTGCCTGGGTTGCAGTCTCAGTCCCCAGTGGGGGGCCGTGCAGGAGGCAACCGATCAATGATTCTCTTTCATCATTGGTGTTTCTATCTCTCTCTCCATCTCCCTTCCTCTCTGAAATCAATAAAAACATTTTTTTTTAAAAAAAGAAAGTGAATACTAATGGTTAAAAAAACAAGCAAGAGTTTTGATTATGAGTCCCCTTAAGTGACATCACTGGAAACTAGGTTCATTCTCTTTCCCCAATGTGGAAGTCTTGGGGAATTCCATGTCTCTGGGAAGCTCTGGTCATGCTTGTATGTCCAGGTGTAGGGCAATGACAGTAGAATGAACTGTAGGCAGCCTGGATGACCATGCTTTGCTCTCCTAAGCATCCTCTGCCACTACAAGGACCTCAGTCACACCCTAACCCAGCCATGAGGGGGAGGAGGAGTAGGGAGTATGCTCACCCCAGGTAACAGTGCTAAGAACAGATTGTTTGGAGGCAGGGATATCTGTGTTCACACTGTTACAACTTGACCTGAAAAAGTGTATTATCTTTTGTGAAGTTCATTTTTCTCACCTATAATTTGGAGTAAGTATAACACTTTGGATGATGATTTGTGAGGATTAAATAAAATAAGGTGTAAAGACCACTGTATTAGTCAAGAAAAATAGATAGATATTATATTTGTTATATGTTATAAAGAGAATACTATCTAATAAAAGAGTAATATGCAAATTGACCATCACAAGATGGCTTCCCCCATGTGGTCAAAGATGGGTGCCACAAGATGGCCAGCAAGGGAGGGCAGTTGGGGGGGACCCAGGCCTATAGGGGAGGGCAGTTGGGGGGGACCCAGGCCTGCAAGGGAGGGCAGTTGGGAGGGACCCAGGCCCTCAGGGGAAGACAGTTGGGGGGGGGAACCATCCTGGCAGGGGGAGGGCAGTTAGGGGCAATCAGGCTGGCACAGGAGCAGTTAGGCATTGATCAGGCTGGCAGGGGAGTGGTTAGGGGCAATCGGCAGGTGAGAGGTCAGGAGCCAGCAGTCCTGGATTGTGAAAGGGATGTCTGACTGCCCTCAAGGGGTCCCAGATTGAAAAGGATGCAGGTTGGGCTGGGGGACACCATCCTCACCCCCCACTCCCACTCTGTGCACAAATTTTGTGCACCGGGTCTCTAGTATATATATAATTTAAAAACCCTACATTTGTTTTTTATTTCATTTATGAGTTCCTTAGGGCTTCTCTATGTAGCTATCAATTTTCAAAAGAAACACTTCTTTATAAGTAATTCTCATATATTAAAAAATGTACTCTCTCTGTGGTACATTTACACCATAGAATACTATGCAGCTGTAGGAAAGAAGGATCTCTTGCTCTTTGAGACAGCAAGGAGGGACCTGAAGAGCATTATGCTAAGCAAAATGAACCAGTCAGAAAAAGACAAGTATCACACAATCTCACTCACATGTGGAATCCAATGAACAAAATAAACCAATGAAAATAGATCCAGAGACATAGAAGCATGGAACAAAATGACAAACCTCAGAGGAAAGGTGGGGGGCAGGGGGAGGAAAGATTAACCAAAGAATTTATATGCATATATTCATAACCCATGGACACAGACAATAGAGGGATGAATGCCTGGGGGTGAGGGGGATGGGAGAGGGGAGAGGGATTAATGGGGGAGGAAAGGGGAACATCTGTAATACTTTCAACAATAAAGATAAATATTTCTTAAAACTTAAGTGTACTCTTTCTTCTTTCCCCTTGATTCTTACTCTCATTTCTTTTAAATTCTTTGTGAAGTTCCCAAAAAGAACTAATATTCCATTTTGTAGCCTCAGGGGTACTGTATTACTGGTAAATTGAACTGTGCTTACAGGTAAACTCTCTACTTTTGCTTGTAACTGATCATATTTAAAATAGGGGAAAAAAAACTCTTTCCTTCCTCTAGTTTTTCCAAGTTATTCTTGATATACACTGCAGCCCACATGAATGATATTACATACACCATTTCCAAGCAAAGATCCATGTGTGCTCACATGCGCGAGTGAGCACGTGCACACACACACACACACACACACACACCTGTTTTCTGGCAGGGATCATGGCATCTCAAGGTGCTACCGAACCCCCATGACGTGGATTCTAGCACCTTGTTTTCTTGCAAGAAAGAGCACAGCTTAGGTTTATAACATTGTAGATCCTTTACTTGAAACCAACTTCTGAATCCCCCAATTCCACGGGGGTACAGACCTAGGCAACAGCCCGAAAGAAGAAAAGGCGGTTCAATATTTTCACCCTGCTGGGCCTGCCAGGTTGTTTCCTAGTGTTTTTTTCTCTTCTTGGGGCTTTTTATCACCAACTCTGGCTTGTAAGTAAACACCATATATTCATTTCTGCTAACTTTATATGATTTCAGCGAATACAGAATTCATGATTTAAATGTGCACGCTTCTCGTCTCTAAACTGTTATTTTTTTTTCCCTTAAGACATGCCTCTGCCTGCTCGGATTTGGTGCTGAGACAGGAAAGCAGACAGCGCTTGGTTATTATGTTGAAGAGCAGGGTTTTTAACCGGATACGTATTTGCTGTGGAGACTGTCCTGTATATGTAGGATGCTCAGCAGCATCCTGAGGCTCCACCCACCAAAAGCTCAGCCTGAGGATGCTTCCCACTCCTTGTTGACTTTCTTTAACCCCACATTTAAGTGCACAAATATCCCCTTCGTTAAAGTCTCTTTGATGGCCCTAGTGAATGAGCTCCCTGCTGAGATCCTGACCTACAGAGTACTTTGATTAAAAGGTGTTTCACACACACACACACACACACACACACACACACACACACCTGTTTCCCACTCTCTTTATCTGGCTAGCTCCTCTCATCCTTTCTGACTCATTGTAACTTGAGAAACCCAGAAAGGTTATCTGGAAGGAGTGTAGGGGGGGAATCTTTGAAACATATGCCAAATGTCTTCTGATTTCTGAATAATTGCCCTTATCGCTCATTATTTTCATGACCTATTTCCTCTCCTTGGAGGTGAAATTCTTTCAGCTACAAACAGGTGATATTTGTTTTGTATATTCTGTTTCTACCTCACTGTCTCACAGGAAGCAAATTTTGGTTGAATAAATAAAATGAGTTACTGCAAAGTATTTGGGTCAGGGTCCCTAGTTATAACTACCTCAATGGATATTGTCCTCTTGTGTATAATACCTTCTGCAGTTTTGTCTCAGGTCTCATTCATGGGACATCTCTGGCAAATCCTCTGTGATAATGGACATTCATCTTTAAAACTTAACTATTCCTGGGACATTAAGGGGAATATTCATCATTTATACGTTGGTGTGAATTAATTTAATAAAAATCTCTCTGTTAAATATTAACTGATATCTGCCATGGTGATAGAATAAGAAATTCAACTGGGGCTAGGAAATAATTATTTGGTGCCATTAAGCTCGTCAAAATTTAGTTAGGTTGCACTGGAGCATTTTAGTGATGGTTCAACAGTCAATAATGAACCCACATTTCTGAGCATTGGCATAGAAAATCACAAGAAATGGAGCAAGAGGACTGAACTTGGGAAGCCCTGGCAGACAACTTGATCTTCATCTATTACAAAATATTGCAGAATTGGATGAGAATAAAACAGACCACTTACTGGTTCCTCCTCCACTTGAACTTCTTTTTGCCTTTTTGCTTTATTTATAAGTACTGAATACAGGGCGAAGGCTTTGTTCTTCCTGTTACAGAGATCGTTTAAAACCCCGATCCATTTACAAATGGCACTGCCTCTATTTATACTTGTTAGAGGAGGGCAGATGGGAACTACACAGCCCTCCCATCCACACCCCCAAACAGCCAGGGCTCTTGTTTTGATCTCCATGTACCTTTTAGTGTGTGTAGTGGTGAGCTCTTCCTTTGACCTGGTTAGCAAGATGCAGCCTACCCACTCGGTTTAACGAATGTTAATCCGGTATATCATATGGTGAACAACGTGGACACAAAGAGAAAGCTGCCTATGTCTACACTCAACGTGGTGATCATCTTTTGACCTTCAGTGTACTTTATTGACTTCCCTAGAGGCAGAAGTAGAAAAAGAAAAGGACTGTCCAGCCGGCGTGGCTCAGTGGTTGAGCACTGGTCTACGAACCAGGAGGTCACGGTTCGATTCCCATTCAGGGCACATGCTCGGGTTGTGGGCTGGATCCCTAATGTGGGATGTGCGGGAGGCAGCCGATCAGTGATTCTCTCTTATCACTGATGCTTCTATCTCTCTCCCCCTCTCCCTTGCTCTGTCTGAAATCAATAAAAATATATTAGAAAAAGAAAAGGACTATAGTATCCGGAGTCAACTGAAAGGTCTTCAAGAGAGGCAACCCACTTGTTAGAGAAACAAACATTCCGCCGCCCTTGGGGTCCAAGGTCGCACTCTGTGGAGACGTGGGGGACGCAGGCCAAGGTGGGCGATTCCCAGCCTTAGGTAAGAAACAGCATTGGACTTTCCAAGGAATTTTGTGGAACTTCTTTGAACCTCTCTATTTTGTCGTGGAATAATGTGTGCATTTTACAAGATGGATATTTTTAATGTAGGATTTATAATTCATGGCTAGATAATAATAAAGAACATATAATGATTCAAATCAGCTAGACTTGGTGTTTCTGTGACATTTGGGTTTGGTCATAGAAAGCCCTGGAAGTCTCCATCAATTAAGTCTTTCTTTGGGGGGGGAGGGGGGAGCAGGGAACACGTGAAGGGATTGGGAAGATTACTAGCCACTGGAGTATGAAGGAGGAAGAGCTGTGCCTTCTAACAGAACCACCAACACAGCTTTCAGGAAAGATGGTATGTTTTCCCCTGCTGCGCAGGCATTTGAAGCTGCTGAGGAGCCCAACTGTTTCCTCGGTTGGAGGCTGAAATATCAGCAGCTTCGAATGACAATGAAGTCACAATCAGGAAGGGCATTAAAAAGGGAACCACTTGAAGCAAGTGGCAAAGGGAAATCAATCAGCCTTGTCATTTTTTGCCTCCCCGGGAGAGCTAGCGAGGCCAGGCATGAAGACAGGGGCTAGAATTTGCCTTTGAAAATTCTCACCATAATTATCTGTCTAATGGCATAGTGTAACTCCCATTCACGGAAAGGGCAGCGTCACCTCTCAGGTGTCAGGTTCTACATTTCATGGAGACTATTAATCACTCTAATGGCTAGAATACCACAGTGCATCTGTCTAGTGCTCTGGCTTTTACGCTGCACTTTTACAGGCATTACATCATGGACAAGCAGTATGGTGGGTGCAAGAAGCATGAGAAGGTGTGTGGCAGGCTTTGACTTCAATTTCAATCCCACTCTGTCAGCCTACATAACCCTAAGCACACTGCAAAACGTCTTTATGGCTTCTTGGCTGCAAAATGAGGATGGTGATGATACTGCCCTTAAGAGTCCTTGTGAAGGTTATACATATTGTCTATAAGTACCTGTACTATATTAGGTGGTCAGTAAAGAATGACCATTATTCTTACTAGTGTTGTCATATCCTCAAAGTTAACTCTAAAGTTAGACGTGCAGATGGGGCAAAGGGGGTCAAATACAAGGTGATGCAAGGAGACCAGACTTCTGGTGGTAAGTGTAGACCAGAGTACACAGATACTGTATTATAAAGTCATACACCTGAAATTTATACAATGTTATTAACCAGAGTTACCCCAATCCTATATGATAAAAGCCTAATATGCTAAGTGTCCAGTCGGCCAGTTGGCTGTTCAACCAATCAAAGCGTAATATGCTAATGCTATGCTAAGGCCACTCAACCGCTTGCTATGATGTGCACTGACCACCATGGGGCAGATGCTCCAGCTGGTAGGTTAGTTTGCTGCTGGGGTCCGGCCAATCAGGACTGAGCAAACCAGGCTAGATATGCCCTGGAGCCCTCTCATGGTCCCTCCCCAGCTGGCCAACCTCCTGTGTCCCTCCCCAACCCCGATAGTGCACCAGTGGGATCCCTCAGCCTGGCCTTTGCCCTCTTGCAATCCAGGACCCCCTTGAGAGATATTGGAGAGCCAGTTTCAGCCCAGTCCCGCAGGCCAGACCGAGGGACCCCACAGGTGCATAAACTTGTGCACGGGGCCTCTAGTAAATTTAATAATGATAAATAAAATACACAAAAGTAAATATGAGGAACTGGTTTCAATAGGATAACTACTTGCCTAAGATAACACAGACTGTTAATAAAAAGTATTGGAATTCCAATATAGAACTTTTATGTCATAGTCCTGAACCCTTAGAAAACCCATCTTAAATTTTCTTTTTCATTAGGGAACACTGACAATAAGAACAGTTGCAATAGCCCTGACCGGTTTGGCTCAGTGGATAGAGCGTCAGCATGGGGACTGAAAGGTCCCGGGTTTGATTCCGGTCACGGGCATGTACCTTGGTTGCAGGCACATCCCCAGTAGGGGGCGTGTAGGAGGCAGCTGATCGATGTTTCTCTTTCATCAATGTTTCTAACGCTCCATGCCTCTCCCTTCCTCTCTGCAAAAATTCAATAAAATATATTTTTTAAAAAAAATAAAGTTAAAAAAAAAAAAACAGTTGTAATAGCCCAGCTGTGGCTCATTGGTTGAGCTTTGACCTATGAACCAGGAGGTCACTGGTTTGATTCCCAGTCAGGGCATATACTCGGGTTGCGGATTAGATGCCCAGTGTGGAGTGGGCATGTAGGGGGCAGTCAATCAATGATTCTCATCACTGATGTTTCTATCTCTCTCTCCCTCTCTCTTCCTCTCTGAAATAAATAAAAATATTTTTCAAAGAACAGTTGTTATAAAAGAATAAGGACATAGGAGGCCTTTTACCAACCTTTCATTTTTTAAAATATATAGTGTGTATGTAATTAGGATAAACAAGCAGACTACATATTCCAAAACAGACTACATATTCCAATTTCCACGTATCAGCACATCATTTATCCCAATGGTGACCTCAGAAAAATAAATTTCCTACATTTAAATCACGCTGACACAAAACAAAATGGAGGGGTGTCCATTGAGTTTAAGCCCTTTGATTGATCTGGGAGAAACTCTATTTGTCTAGAAAAAAAGTATCTGTATCTGATTATACTCCTTGCTAGCCACAGAGTGCTGTGCCAATGTAAGCCATATAGGATGCCCTAAAAATATGGCCTGTCTTGAGAAACCAAGTGCCATACATTGTATTTCCCTTCAGTTAAATAATAATTATTTGATCTTTAAGGATATCAGTAAATTGTACAAAACTAAAATCACAAACATAAGCAACATAGTGAAGAGAGGAGTTGGGAAGAAGGTGCTAAGGATCTTGTTAAATTATTGATTTACAAAGTCCACAGATAGCAAATCATTATTTTGCTACCTGACAGATCTGCAGGTCTTGTACAACAAAAGATCTTTTAAGCAGTGGGATTGATGCTTTAAGTTGGGAAACGGTACATCAATAAAGGTCAGTGTGACAATATGATTTACTCAAATACGATGCTATTCCAAGCAGTTGGGTTTTACATTCCAGAATAAACGGCAGGCACTTTTTTAAAATTTGTGTTTAGAATTCCCCCAGAAATCTTGTTTGAAATGTTTCATTATTTATTGATGCTTTTTAGACATTAAAGGAACCCATTTATTTCCCTTTCATGATAATTTCTAACTGGTGAAAGAAGGTAGGGACCTGGAGCAAGAATCAATTGGTTAATAAAATAGTTAATTGACTAAGTGCTTGTTCTGATGAGCCAAAAGCAGACAGGGTACAAGCAAAGCAAGGGCACTTAATTAAAATGGGCTGGCCATACTTGATGGCATTCTGCCACGTAGATAGAAATTAATGCTTGAAAGACATCTGCATTTATTCTTATGTTGCACACTGGAGGCAAATTAAAGTAGCCCAATAAGGCCTTTGTCTTTTTTTATTATTATTATTTTATTGATTTTTTTACAGAGAGGAAGAGAGAGAGATAGAGAGTTAGAAACATTGATGAGAGAGAAACACCGATCAGCTGCCTCCTGCACACCTCCCATTGGGGATGTGCCTGCAACCAAGGTACATGCCCTTGATGGGAATCAAACCTGGGACCCTTCAGTCCACAGGCTGATGCTCTATCCACCCACCGAGCCAAACCAGTCAGGGCTAATGTCCACACAGCGGCGCTTTTGGGCTAGCCCAGCAGTTACAAGAAATTCTAAAAATCATTGTTTCTCAAAACACAATGACCCATTAGTTATATGTTTCACATTCTAATATGGTATATGAAACATAAACTGGGACAAGTTAGCTAAGAAATAATTTAACATTTTTTTATAAATCACGTTTTCCTTACAGATAGAGGGTGATGAGGTATTAGACATGGAGTGGTGGAACTTGTACATATAAAAGATTTAGTAAATTTACTCCTCCCCCCCCCCCAAAAAGGTAGAACATTTGCAAATGACAACTAACCTTGACTACTCATACATCAATAGCCATACCATGGGCTTATGAGTGATTTTTCCCAAAGAATGTAAAAATGCTACATAATCAGAGGAAACTTAAGTTTCTTCTGTGTGTGTGTTTTTTAAATATATTTTATTGATTTTTTACAGAGAGGAAGGGAGAAGGTTAGAGAGTTAGAAACATTGATCAGCTGCCTCCTGCACACTCTCTACTAGGGATGTGCCCGCAACCAAGGTACATGCCCTTGACCAGAATCAAACCTGGGACCTCTCAGTCCACAGGCGGATGCTGTATCCACTGAGTCAAACCGGTTAGGGCTCTTCTGTGTGTTTTTTCACTATGCCTTGTACCCTGGATCTCCTAGGATTGTACCAGTGGCCAACAGACATATGGGGTTTCCACTGTGACCAACTGCATCTTATAATCAATGAACTTTAAACGCAATAAAATAGGTAGCTATTGATGGCAATCAAGTTGTAGAAAGTTTTTTAAAGGTATACAACAAACTTGATTTTGATTACTTGCAAAGAGAAATCTATGAAAATAATTGAATCAATGTTCACACTAAATTAATGTTGACTTTCTGGTAAAGATTTCAATGGAAAAAGAAAGGTTCTAACATCCGTGCTGATGATAAGCACCAATTATGTGCCAGAACCTACTGGAGGCACTCGTCATCTCTTATGCCATGGGATTAATAAAACAAACCCTAAGAGGCATTAGTATGACCATACATTTGAAGATTTTAAAAGTTTATTTTCAAAGAAAATAAGCAGCCCATCTAAATATCCACATTATTTAGTTGGAAAGAAATATCTTACCTGCCTTCAAAACAAACTTTCCCCATAGCCCATTCTAGTTAATAATACAAGAATAGTTAAAATATAAATATTACGTACTAGTTGATCTTGAGACTTAATAAAATTAGTTGTGGATTAATCTTGCACAGGTTATTAATTATGTTAGCATAAACATTATGACTTCTTTATTTGTGTACTTCCCATAGAACTGAGAGTTCTGTCGTGTGCGATTTGTTTCATGTGTGTTTCAGAACAAAATTGAAGATTCCAGAAAATGAAACCATCATGTCTACATTATCATGGGATCTTAAAGTTGAGGACTTGCTAAATAGACTACTTAGTGCAACTTTCATATTTTATGATGGCGGAGAACTTACACAGAATTGATTTGTACAAGATCATGCAACCAGGCAGCAGAAAAACTTACTCTGTAAACAAATATTAAGCAAGGACCTGCTATGTAAGGAGTAGGATTACAATTAAGGTCTTTCACTGCCTAATTCAATACCCTCCAAAATATCTAAGAATGGTTTTTGATTACTCTTACTATAACATAAGCTCCATGAGAGGAAGGATTTTGTTCTGTTCACTCCTGTGTCACCAGCAAATTGAGCAATGCCTGGCATCTGAGTGTGTGATGAATATTTGAAGAAAAAGTTAACGAACCATCAATTTTCAGACTATGTAAACATCTTTTGATGATGTCCGAAATACTTCAGAATCTTATCCGTTCATGTCTGGGAATGTCGGTGATTACAGTACCATTCAAGACTGTAGAATTCTGATCAAGTGTTTCTCTTCCTCATGAAAGTGGCATCTATATGGGGAAAAGCATTTCGGTTATGTGTGCTTTGGAATTGCATTCAATATAAGCAACCATTTGTTCCTGCATTTTTCAAAGAAAAATGTTCATGTTTCGGATGAATTTTTTTGTGTTTTCTTCCCTTGTTTGGGTCTGGTGCAAACACAGCTAGAATCTCTAATTGGCCATGCTATGGCTGAGCCCTCACATACTCAATGGAACATCAGCTTTATAAAAGCAGGTTTGCTTTTCATGTTCACAGTAGTGTGGTGAGTTTTCAAAAATGAGGCCCTTGCAAACCATTTTCAGTGAGAAATAATAAAAGGCTGGTGGGAACCAGGGTTCGCATTGCTTCTTTTTAAGGCGTTTGACAAAGGTATACTTGGGAATGCTGTTTTTCAAAATCCTGTCCTGACAAGTTAAGTACTAGCAATTCTTTGTTGAAAGAAAGAGCTTTCATCTTTTTCTTTTTTCTTTTCCTATTTAGGAAAGTTTCCTTCCTCTGAGATAGCCCCCTTTGGTCTGTAATATGCCTACTGCACTGCAGGCAGAATTCACAGGTTCACTCCCCACCACCACCCTTTCTTCTGAACACAGGAAAATTGTTAGCTATACATACTGCTCGAGTCTGAAGACAAGCCTCCCTCTTCGGGTTTCAGTAATATTTATTCATCACTCAGAAACACTTCCTAAATGCCTAATACGTGCACAGAGGCTACATGGGAGGTTCCAATGATGAATCAATCCTTACAATTATGGTATATGTACAGCAGAAACAACTTACTGCCTGCCTTCTTCATTCCAAACACTGAGTGGATGCTGATATTACACAACTTAATATTCAGAACACACCCATCAACCAGGCATAAAGATTCTTTATTCTGAAAAAGCAACAAGTGAGATTTAGTCAAATAGCTTTGCAAAGATCCCATAGATAGCAGACCTATAGTATGATTTCAGGTGGGTCTTCTTGCCTATAATCCTCATGCTCTTTCTACTCTAACAGAGTATGCAAACCTGAGGACAAAAAGGGATACACAGGCACAACAGGTCTATATTCTCCAGGGTGAGTATTATTGCATTAGATACCACAGTAAAAATGCAAAGAAACTTTACAAGGCCAACTCATGAAATAAATTATAGTACGTGTATACACAAATAAGTCATAAAATAATTTTAATAATAGATATTGGTTTTCATTTGTAAGAAAATTAGACATTTATAAATTTTTAATATATACTTGTTTTAATGTTGCTGATTATTAAACCCATGACTCTGGGGGGGTTGATAGAGCTAATGTTAAAGATTTGACTGGGCAAGATTTTAGATGCCCTGGAAGAGAAAGAGAACATTGCCTGGAAATTATCCCAAATAACCTCGAGGCCCCATCTCTGGATGTGTAAAACGCAAAGGCAGGCTCTTTCAATGGTTTTCAAGCTAAGAGCCCTGTTTTCTATAGCCGTGCCTCAGGGCCACAGAGGAGACCAATGACACAGCACTCAGAGCCCTCCCCGCCTCATCCACCATCCCCACAACACACCTCCTAGCAGAGTAGTGCCACTTTTGTCGGTTTGAGATATTGGATTTCTACCCAAGATTCTCTTTAGAGAAAATATTCCCATTTCTAACAATAAATATTAGAAATTAAGTTTTATAGCCAGCTGACTCTAAGTTTTAGAATCTAAGGACTCTTCAGATTAACAATCCTAATGCCTACGTAAATAGTAAAGCATCTTCAGAACGGCTGTCACAAATTCATATTCCTGCAAGCCTGACCAATAAACTTGTAAAAAGATTTCCAATAATGACCTCACAGAAAGAGAAACTAAAAAAACAATCCCATTCACCATTGCAGCAACAGAAAAAAAATTAAGATACCTAGGAATAAACTTAAGTAAGGAAGTAAAAGACCTGTGCTTGGAAAACAACAGGACGTTGAGAAAAGAGATGGAGGAAGATATAAACAAATGGAAGAATACACAGTGTTCATAGATTGGTAGAATCAACATCATTAAAATGTCCATACTACCCAAAGCAATCTATAGATTCAGTGCAATCCCATACCAATGGAATATTTCAAAGATCTAGAACAAACTCTCCAAAAATTGATCTGGAATAAAAAAAAGATCATGAATAGCTGCAGCAATCCTGAGAAAGAAGAACAAAGTTGAAGGGATTACAATACCAGATATCAAGCAATATTACAAAGCCACTGTTCTCAAAACTGCCTGGTACTGGCACAAGAACAGACATATAGACCAATGGAACAGAACAGAGAGCCCAGAAGTTGACCCAAGCCATTATGTTCAATTAATATTTGACAAAGGAGGCAAGAGCATACAATGGAGTCAAGACAGTCTCTTCAATAAATGGTGCTGGGAATATTGAACAGATACATGCTAAAAAATGAAACTAGACGACCAACTTACACCATACACAAAAATAAACTCAAAATGGATAAAGGACTTAAACATAAGACAGGAAACCATAAAAACCCTAGAAGAAGCCATAGGCAGCAAGATAGCAAACATATGTCCTAGCAATATCTTTACCGACACAGCTCCTAAGGCAATGGAAACTAAGGAGAAAATAAACAAATAGGACTACATCAAAATAAAAAGCTTCTGCACACCTAAAGAAACCATCAACAAAACAACAAGAAAGCCCACTGCATGGGAGGACATATTTGCCAATGTTATATCCAATAAGGGTTTAATCTCCAAAATTTACAGGGAACTCATACAACTTAACAAAAGGAAGATAAACAATCCAATCAAAAAATGGGCAAAGGACCTCAATAGATATTTTTTGAAAGAGGACCTACAGAAGGTCATATGAAAGAGACATATGAAAACAGAGAAAGATAAATATCCCATGATCTCACTTATTTGTGGAATATGATGAACAACATAAACTGATGAACCAAAATAGAGCCAGAGGAAAAAAAAATATTTTAGAATAGAATAGAAATAATCCAGTTAGATGCAGATTTTTAATATTTCCTATAACTTTTGTGATATTATACTATGTTAGTACAGTTTTGGTAATATTATTGTATTTAAAATCTTTTTTTCTTGAAATATTAATGTTTATTGCATGTAACATTATTATATTTAAAATTGTTTTTCTTGAAATAAAAAAATAAACTTGTAAAAAATTTTAAAAACCTGGCTTGAGACAATATAAGTAATGCTATTCTATGGCAACCTAAGAGTGTATGCCCTACTTTAAAAAATTTAGACTTTAGATTTATTCTTTTTTTTTTTTTGTCTTTAACATTGTACTGACACAAACATGTGATTGTCAAGCTAGACATCACTAGAATGAGAAGCTGTCCAACAAGAATTCTGAGCAATAGAATCTGTAAAAGGGGGGATTATGTCCATATTGACCATCGAGATGTGAGTGGGCATCGTTATCATTTCATTCAAGAAGAACCCAATCAACTGATGTAGCTCAGGGGTTGAGCATCGACCTATGAAGCAGGAAGTCACGGTTCAAAGCCCAGGTTGTGGGCTTGATCCCCAGTGTGAAGAGTGCAAGAGGCAGCAGATCAATGATTCTCTCTCATCGTTGATGTTTCTCTCTTTCTCTCTGCCACTCCCTTCCTCTCTGAAACCAATAAAAACATATGAAATACATTTTTAAAAGAACCCAATGAAGACTTTCCATGTAACTATCATTTATGAACCTTGTGCCCACATGTCCACATTGGGGGAAGAGGAGAAAATATAAATCTCACAAACCGATATCTGGGAAACATATTACCCTCCATTGGCCCTCAATTTCCTCACATGTACAACACCCTCTAAGGACAATAATACCATGGCCACTGTCCAGCCTGTGGGACCTCTCTGCCAGTGTGATGCTCAGTGGGTTACTCTCACTAATAGGTCATAGGCTGTCCACATTGTTCTTGCTAAGGATGAAGTGCATGCACGTGACACACACACAGAGGCATGAGGGGGATATGGGGAGACTTAATTCCTGCTGTTCACTGTTCCAGGCATCAAAGGGAGCCAGCCTGCCAGCCTCGTCTCTGTGAATGCACTAGGCTCAGAGCAGGGTCAGGAAGCGTCTTCCTCCCCTGGCGCCCGGCATTAGCTGTCTTATGTTTGACACCTCGTGCTGAGAGGCCTTCCTTGGCTGGAAGCTCTGCACTGACTCAGCTCAGTCTGATGAGCCACTTGGAAGGACCAAGTCGAGGCTGTCGAGAAACTGCAGAAAGAGCCAGAAGGTCAGTGTAGTCGGTTTGTAAAGGATCAGCCTGGCTAATGAAGGGGCGCGGGAAGTCTAACTCACTAGCGTAAGGCTGCCTTTCGAGCCTGCAGGGAAGAGAATTAACAATTTGACTTTATTTTATGTTCAGTAACTCTGGATCTAATTTTTCATCCACTCCATTTTATTCTGTGTTGAAAAATAAGTTTGCACAGAGCACTATGGGCTTGGTAGGGTTAATCCAGCATATTGAAAGAGAATGGACTTAGAGGAATAGGGAAAGAGTGAGCAAAGCTGTGGTTGAAAAGCCAGAAAAATGTGTCACTAACCACTGTTTAGTCCTAGAGTGTAATGAGATTCATATAACACAGGACTATCATCGAGTAAATCAGATACTGCAAGTAAAGTGTCTCACTGCGTTCTTGGTTTATACTAAATGTTTAATAAATGTTGATTGTAATTTGTTGTCAATAGTGTTATTGGAATGGAAAGCTTTGACAATGCACTAACAAACTGAACCTTTGATAAAACACACTAGGTGTCCATGCAGAGTGCTTTACATATATTGACCTATTTAATCCAAATACAACCTGCAGGATCGATACTATTACCATGTGAAATGAGGAAACCGAGGTAGAGAGAGGTGAAATAGCAGGCCCCCTTATCCAATTGGTGAGTGGGCAGTCACAATTCAAACCAAAGCAACATGCTCCGAAACCATGGTTTGATCACCAGGCTCTACTGCCTCTCCAGATCTTGAACGGCCTGGAATGTCACGTTAAAGGGCATCAACTTCCTTCTTTCTTCAAGGATCTATTTTTGTTCTTTAGATACAGCAATAAGAGACAACCAGTACAAAAATGGGCAAAAATACTTGAACAAGAAATTCACGTACGAGAGTATGCAAGTGGCCAATGAATGCATGAAAAGATGCTCAGTGTCTTTTATCAAGCTATAATAAAACCATACTATATCAAAATGGTACAATTTTAAAATGATAGGCAATACAGACTGTTGGCAGGGATGTGGAAGAACTCTCATAAAGTGCTGGTGGTGGGAGAATTAACGAGTACAACCATTTCGGGAAACTGATGGACTGTATTTACTTACACATACCAATCACTCGGCAATTTCAATCTACTAAGCATTTTCTATGTCAACCCTCAGTCTATCAGTCTAGTTTACAGGCGAGGATAAAAGGGTTTCAGAAAAGGTAAAACAGTTTTCCCAAGATCTAGGGTTCAGGCCCCGGTCTGCCTTGCTCCCTGTTCTAGGTACAAGATTATTTCTCAGAGAACGCATGAGACATTTGAGACTACAGATTTGGAGAAAGTACTAGTAAGACGCACCAGAGTAGAAAGTAGTAAAACCAGGGAAATGCTTAGAGTATGAAGTCAGAATAAAATTCTAACCCAGCCAATGTGGCTCAGTTATGAGTCAGGAGGTCACAGTTGGAGTCCCAGTCAGTTCACATGCCCGGGTTGTGGGCTCGATCCCCAGTAGGGGGCGTGCAGCAGGCAGCCAATCAATGATTCTCTTTCATCATTGATGTTTCTCTCTCCCTCTCCCTTCCTCTCTGAAATCAATAAAAATATTTTTTTTAAAAAAAATCCTAAAGTATTTCTGCTGGAGAAAATCTCTAAACTCATATCCCCTAATACCGCCCCCCTTCATAAAATAAACAAGTCATCAGTCACATGACCAACCAGCAGAAGAGCGAGGTTAAACTCCAGATCCTCTTGTCCCCACCTCCGTATGTTTGTTTTGCCCTAGATAATCTTCCAGTCCCCATCCCTTCCAACATCCATACCTTGAATGAACTCCTAGTCACACTGATTTATCATAGAAGTTTCTCCATACATTGCTCAAGATGGACAAAGCAAGCAAATTGATAGAAAACCTAAGTTCTAATTCTATCACCACGTCAATGATCACATTTGATAGGTTATATGTGAAGGTGATTGATCACTTGTTGAGTGTGTTACAATAATCCAATCTGACCAAAGGCCCTTCTTCTTCCTTTCCGATGCCTCTATCTGCTGGACATTTCCTCATGTCTGTCTCTGGATCTCAGACACTTTTAAAACATCACACTTCTACGCCAAGGCATTTTCACTGCATTCCTGTGGACTATTTAAATCTCTTCTGAGGTTGTCATAAATTGAGGTGCTCCAACAGCTTTCACTGGAAAGATAAAGTCTAGCCAGTGAGGGAGGCAGCAAAGTCAGCAAAAACACAAGTGACAGCCCGGTAGCAATTTAAAATTACTGTGAGACCACAACTGCCAATTAAAACAGACTTTCATGGCAACACAGGAACATCTGGTAGCTTCCATTTAGAAAGAAAAATTAAAAAGACTTTACATTTCTCAGTAATGAAGAACTCAGATATAAGCCGGCAATGTTTTAGTTTGGGTTTTTACTTAAATTATAAATGCTTTTATCATGCCTTCCAACAATACAATGTTTTGTTTTTGTTTTGTTTTGCTGTTATTGTTTCAATAGTGACAAAATGTTCATAACAAAACAAACAAGGCAAAAGTGAGAATTCGTGATTCATTCATAGCTGTTCTAAAAGCTGCACATTATCCTCCTCTCATCCCCTGCAAAAACAGATTTGGAGGCGATTATCCCAAAGATGCCTTTTTGATGAAATGTATGTGATCTAATTTCTGCAAAAGCATTCCTGGAAAGGGACTCTCGCATCTAAGAAAAGACAGAGAGACAGAAACCGAGCAAGAGAGGAATAAACGGAGGAAAGGATACACACATATACACAATCTAGACTTCCATGACTGAAACTTACGTCTTACTTTATACTCATAACCCCTGCTTTATGATCAAGTTTTTTAACATGTAGATTCTTTAATAAGTTGTACTCGATTAGAGGGAACCACACCAAGATTGTCTTTCCTTTCATGATAAGGATGCCAAGAATAACTAATAATCCATTTTGAGATCTGTTCTGTTTTATTTTGTTTTGTTTTGGGTTAATCCCCATCCAAGGACATTTTTCCATTGATTTTTAGGGAGAATGGAAAGAGAGGGAAAGACAGAAAGAAATATCTCACAATTGGTTGCCTCCTGATGCACACTAGGTCCCAAGCCAGGGACGAACCTACAACCAAAGTACATGCCCTTGCCCGGAATCAAATACAGAACCCTTTGGCCCACAGACTGATGCTCTATTCAATGAGTCAAACTGGCTAGGGTTAGAGATATGTTTACATTCAATTGTTTAAATATCTCTTTTTAGAAATCTGCTCTTACTACTTCAATTCACCCAATACATCCTGCAATACCCATGTATGCCTCCATTATAGTAATTAATATTGAAACATGTTGCTTATTGTCATAACTTATTATCATGTGCCTTTAATAAACTTTGATATATTTCCCTCTACTTCTTATCCATGACCAAAACTACCTATCACAGAAAGAACATCAAAGTAACTTCGATGACAAAGTGACAAAATGAGAATCTAATAGAAATTTACCTAGATGTGAACTGTAGTCATTTCTGTCAGTCAATTTCTGATCAATCTCTTTGATTTCACATGCAAATCTCACTGTCTCCTCATGCTCAGAACCTGTGTTTTCTCTTTTTCCATTTCTTGAATAATGTGTATGTAACCTAGATAAGTTCTATAGTATGAACAGGGAGCATTTCCCACACTATCTTGTCCCACACACATATGTACTACATACTTCTCTAGAAAAGCTAGACTTCCCCTATTAGGTAGCATCCATTCCTCCACATCTTTTGTTTACTGTCTGATCAAAACAGCATTTGATGTCATTTCCTTACCAGACAACAATCCACCTGTCTTCATTTTGCTCAGTTAGTTCTGCCTTTCTTCGTACCGCTCCTCAAAGCTGTCTGGAGATGAGGAGATGAGGTCTGTGAACCAGAAGAAGGCGAGTCCATAAAGAGAAAAGCAAGACATTTGTGTGAAATTCCTCATGGCTGGCACTGTATAAATTATATCACCCCTACCTTTGCATTAAAATATAAAGAGAGTAGATAATTTTTCTAAACATGAAAGCCTCAAAGATCTGTCTCTTACTTCACAGGAAATAAGTATGAAAATGCACCTGCCTCTATGAAACCATCTGCTCCTTGAATGCAGGGGCTATGTCTTCCCCATTTTTTGTATCAAATCACGACAGTTAATCGGTCATTAATGAATGAGGGAAAAAATGTGCCTAGCATAGGACATCCTTAAACTGTCCCACCTAAAAACTTTACCCTCCTGTTATCTCCTTCAAGGAAAATGAAGAATTATGATGTCCCAATACATGACGAAAGGAGATTTGACTTTGAGTGGCAAACACAATGCAATATACAGACGCTATATCATTGAACTGTACACTTGAATCCTATATAATTTTATTAACCGATGTCACCCTGATAAATTTAATTCAAAGGTTTTTAAAATCCTATCTCTGCCAAAAAAATGTTACACTCATATATGATCCATTTCCCCAGTACTAGACAAGAAAGCTAAAGACCAGCGAATTTAAGCAACTTGCCTAGTGTCACACACCTAGTGAACGGCAGACAACAGTCAAACATCAGTTGTGTCTAAATTCCATAATCCATGCTCTACCCAATGAGCTTCCTTTCTATTTACTAGTATTATCTGAACCACTTATGCAAGACCTTTATGTCACTTAAAATTGCAGATCCAAACAGACGGCCTTAGACTCCGGAGCATACCTTATAAATCAATATATAAGACACGTACAGGTAAACGTAAACTCATTATATCCTATTCACTGATATCCAACAGAACGCTGGAGAAAAATTAGTCCAATCTCTTTGTCTTACCCAGATGGAAATCAGGTTCCTAAAGGGCGGAATCTCCAAGGGAAGGCAGGGGAGGGTGGGTGGGAGTTGATAACCAAAGACCTTGTAGGCATATATGTATAACCTATGGGCACAGACAATAGGGCGGTGAAGGCCTGGGGAGGAGGAGGGAGGCTGGATGAGGTCAAAGGGGGAATAAAGGGGACATATGTAATACTCTCAACAACAGAGATTTAAGAGGGGAGAAACAAAGAAAGAAATCAGGTTCCTGAGTTCGAATTATTTCAAGTCTCCCCAGCAAGCGATGGTTAATAAATAAAAGTAGAACCCAATGCCTGTCCACAAATCTAGTCCTGTCTTCCGCACCACTGTGCCTCTCTTAATTAATTGCTGCTTCTATTGTTATTAAGTTAATATCAGAATGGCCTTGATTTAATACTTCAGCAAAGCTCTTACAGCACCTTACGTGCCAGTCCTTGGGATTGCCTCTCAGGGAGGCAAAGATAAGACATGTTCCCATTTCATATTTAAGAAGCCCCTTCAATGGAAATGAGGTCAGCCTTTGTGAGTTAGACAGCTCTCTCTCTCTCTCTCTCTCTCTCCCCCTCCCTCCCTCCCTCCCTCCCTCCTTGATATTTAAAGAAAACTTCCCATTTATCCTCACGTCTCTTGCCTCCTGCCCATGGCCTTCCTCTCTATTCTCTCCGGTCAGAGTGATTAGGTTATGAAGCTGCGCTAATCCCATTAGTGCCGGGATGACTTTTCTCACACGTGTGTCCCATGGCTCTTAGAAAGTCAGAGGGAATTAATGGCCATCGAATTCACCTTGCAGGAAAGATGACACTCGGGGAGGGGAAGGAGGGGCGCCTGAGCGCCCAGCTGACCTGTCCTTTCACCTGTCCCTCTGGAAGCCACTCTTCCCTCCACGGGTGTCGGTGCAGGCCAGAGGCAAGGCTCATGCTGCCCTTGAGGAACGACAAGAGCAAAGTTGATGTCAGCTCTTTCTTCCTGAGCAAACATTCCACTAATTCTGCAGCCAGACAGCTTGCAGAATCACCTGTGTAGGACTGCTGAGCTCTCCTTTCCCGTCAAGTTCACTCTGTATTTATTCAGCAAAGATGTGCCTACCGCGGCGTGGTCTGGAGACGTGGTGTCAGAGTCACAGTGAGCCCACTTCATGGGTGATTAGCATCCTGTGACCCAGCCACCAGTGCCAATCACGTGCAGCGGGAGACTCCTGCCACTGCAATCACTTCTCTCCTTCAGACCCTGGTTCTCTTAAACAGCGTCAGAGTAGGTTTGTTAAACCTTCCCGGGGATGGGGGGATGGGCCGAGAGGGGGGCTTGCTTGCAGGAGTTCTCTTGGACGCAAGTCTATATCGAAACGTACATATTCCAAACACACGTGCAAGAAATTTGAATTCTGCAGATCCCATGCATGTCTCCACTGAAAAATCACTGAGTGAGAAGTACTGCTTGTCTATTTGATTCTCAACCTAAAGCAGAACTCCTACAGTTCATTCATCTGATGTTTATTGGAGATCTCCCATGTCCTAGGCATTGGGCAAGACTAGTGCTATCTGCAGACCCCGCAGTCTCAACCGCACCTGAGACTTGCTAGAAATGCAAATCCGTGGGCACCATCCCAGGGCACAGGGCTCTGCGTTTTAATAGGCTTTCTAGGTGAGTCACATAAAACTTGAGAAGCACGTGGTAAATGTCTCGATCCTGGGATGTAAATATAACTGTTGAAACCTGGATCCCATGGCCTGCATGGGTGTATGTATTGGTTTGCTGGGGCTACATAACAAAGCACCTCAGAATTGGTGGCTGACATGCCAGAACTGTATTATCTCACAGTCCTGGAGGCTGGAAGTCCAAGATTGAGGTGTCAGCAGGGTTGATTCCTTTAAGGAAAGTGAAAGAAGGATCTGTACATGGCTATCTTCTCCTGTGTCTCTTCAGATCATCTTCCCTCTATCCAAATGTCCCCTTTCCATAAGAACACGTCATATTGGAATAGGGCCACCCACCCAGGGCGCACCCATCAAGCAGTACTTAAAATAACCCAATAGAACTCATGGCGTCACCCCTTCTTCCCACTCCCTCCCTTTTTGTCTTTCCCAATAAAAAGCACCACCCTTCAGGCATTAGCACCAACTTCTCACCTCTCTTCCCTTCCCACATCCAAATGTGTCCACTGTGACTGCAAAAATAGATCCTAAACCAGGTCACTTCTCTCAGCCTCCATTTCTCCCAGGGTCCTGGTCAGCACATTTTTAACTAGAAGTCTGCAATCACCCCTGGCTGCTCCATTTCACCCCTCGATCCCGACCTTTCAATTTACATCACTACAGATCTTTTTAAGACATCTATGTCACATCATTTCTCTAGGTAAAACCCTCTAATGCTTTTTCTGCCCCCTAGTTTCCAAAAGCATGCTCAACAATTCCCTTCCTGACCTCAGCTCACACAATACTCATTAACCTCTTTTGCTCGTCCTCCTTCTACGGACATGGATCTTTATTTCTAGTTCATTCGATGCACTATCCATTTTAATATCAATGGAAATTTCCTCAGCTTTTTGTGGGGTGAGTTGGAATCATGGTATATATAAACCTCATAGAGCACATTAAACACGTACTCACTTAGTAATCAAGCAGCATCTCCCATCAGCCTAGGGTGCTCAATACCTAACAAGGACTGTCGCCTTTATTCATCACAATAAGGCTTCACGAAGTCATTGATGAAAGAATACGAGAGATGAGGATTTAATAAAGTTTAAAAACTTGCCCAGGTGCACATAGTAGTAAGTTCAGACCCAGCTTTTAACAACTAGCACTTAGGACATACTATGTGCCACTCACTGAGTTAAGACCTTCACACATTTTTGCTCATTTAATGTTTATATCAGCTCTGTGGGGGAGGTATTATCACCACCCTCATTTTATAGATAAGAAAACTGAGATTCACAGAGGTTTAACAACAAGCTCATGGTCACACGGCCTGGGATTTGAACATAGGCAGGCAGCTCCCAGTGCATGATATGAGCACTGGGCGTACAGCCACAGTCTTATTACCACTTCAGCTCTCTATACTTCAGCTTCCTTATCATTGAAATGTAGTCAAGCTACTTGCTGCGCAAGGTGTTTAAGGATTAGAGGGCCAATGTATACATGAAATTCAAAAATATAAAAAATAAGTTCCATTTCATCACTATAGTGAGAAGGAATCTGGCCAAGGGCTTAAGTGTGTGAGATAAAATAAGAAATATAAACTCCCATATGTGAGAGTGGATTAAGACGGGGTAAAGGGAACAGAAATAACATCATCAAGAAGATAAATACAGTCATGCAAATGCATTTTTTTTTTCATAGGAAAAGCCCTGAGGATGGAGGGTGGGCAAAATGAAGGCACAAATAACCTCAAGTCCAATTTCTTAAATATCCTAAGCCCAGAACAATTTGACTGAAGTGACATAATAATTCCACAATGTTCATGTCCACCTCGGCCATGTCCCTTCCCACTGCACTCAATAGCCAGCGCTCTCGATGCAGATCCAGCCGTCAGCAAGTCATGTGATCCCTAGAGGAAGCCCTGTGGCATCCGACTCTGACATGGTGCAAAGCCCACGTCCTGCTGTCTTTCACAGTTTCATTTGGAGGTGGTTCACAGGATGGCTCCTGTGGTTCCTGGTCCAGCCAGGGGACACTAAAGTGGCAATTTGACGTCTATAAGAAAAATTAATTTTTCTATCTAGGTTGGCAACTACCGTGACCAGTTGGGGACCTCCTGTCCCTAGCTGCACTCCATGAACTGCAGAGATGAAAAGACAAAACTTAGCCATCTCTGTGTATCCCCCGAGAGCTACTGCAGCAGGTGTAAGCAGCAAAAATGGATGAATTATCCATATTGATGTCTTTGCTGTTGCCGGAGAGTTCCCTCTATGGGTCTCCTCCTGCCATGCTTCTCCCCTGCCCACCAGCCTCTGTCCCTCCAGCTCCCCAAGCTCCATTTGGGCTCAGGGATTTGAATATGTGTTTCTTCTGCCTATACCACTCACTCTCCTAATTGTTAAGAGTTGAATTGTACACTCTCCGCCCCCCCCCCCGCAAAAAAAAAAGATATGTTGAAGTCAAAACCCCAGTACCTCAAAAAGTGACCTTATTTGGAAATGTGGTCTTTAGAGAGGTAATCAAATTAAAATGAGGTCATTTGGTAGGCCCTTATCCAATATATAACTTGTGTGATTTTTTTTTTTAAAAAAAGGAAATTTGGACATAGATACACACATGCAGAGAGAAGACATTGTGACGAGATAGAGAGAGGACATGGCCATCTACAGCCAGGGACTGTCTGAGACCACTGAAAGCCAGGAAGCCTGAACAGACCCTTCTCTGGGGCCTTCAGAGAGAGTGTGGCCCAGCCCACACCTTGATTTTAGGCTTTCTGGCCTTCAGAACTCTGAGACAATAGATTTCTGTTGATCCAAGCCATCCAATTTGTGGTTATTTGTTACAGCAGCCCTAGACAATAAATACTCTGGTCTTTGCCCATCCAGCATGATTCAGTGGTTGAATGTCAACCTATGAAACAGAAGGTCACGGTTTGATTCCCAGTCAGGGAACATGCCTGGGTTGTGGGCTTGATCCCCAGTGTGGGGTGTGCAGGAGGCAGCTGATCAATGTTTATCTCTCATCACTGATGTGTCTATCTCTCTTTCCTCCTCCCTCTCTGAAATCAAGAAAAAGATATTCTAGAAAAAAATATTCTGATCTTTGTGGAGTTTCTTCTTTTTACCCTTCAGCCTCAGCGGGGCATCATTCTCTGACCATCCTATCTAAAGTACCTCTCAATAGTCTTAAATCTGCACCTTTTTGTTGCCTTCAAAGTTCTAAGCACAATTGATACCTATTCAACCTCTCTCATTCTTTTTGTGAATGCCCATGTGTGTGCCTGTGTGTGTATTTGTAATGTAAATTTCATCAGAGAAGGAACTATGATTTTTCACTTCACCTTTATACTCTAAGCATCTGGCACAGTTTCCTGCACATAGTCGTTACTAAAGAAATAAACATATTTAACGCATGGAGAAAAACCTAAAAACAAAACAAAAATTTATTTTATAAAACAACAAATGAATAAGTTCCAATAATGCCTTCTGAGACATGTCCTGAAAATCTGGTACATGTGTCCCACCAGAATACAGTTAAAAAATGTGACCCCAGTGGAAAGCTGCCCTGGCATCTCAGAGCTTTTGGATTCATGTTACATTTCTCCAGACTAGTGAGTGTGTAGGGAACCACTAGATATTCATTTGGAGCCTCTGGGAAGTCTTGCTGAGGCAAGCTCTGTGGGCTTCTTCCTTACTAGGGAAAAAGAATTGATCAAACAAGAAAGTGCTCATGAGATATCCGAGAGAGTGAGGGGAACAGGAGAAAAGGCTGCCTGTTATTTAGCAGCCCTGCTGGCACCTTCACGCCTGGAAAATCCAGCCCACAGCCCAAAGGTCAGAACTGAATGAATGCTAATCATGCACAGAAAAGGCCTCTGAGAAGTTTGCTCTCTCCTTAGATCTATATCCAACATGCAAATGTAGAAGTGTCTTACTGTTTCCTTCTCAACTCCTGAGGATTGTACGACTCACTTTCATGCCAATGCTGGTGAGAATTTTTATCTTGGACTCCAATATTGGATCCCATCATTGAAAAGTGGACACAATCAGAGGAGGGTCATAGGTAAGGTGATAGCCCTAAGGGATGACGCACAAGTGGTGTGTCCCTCTTGCTCAGTAAGGACAGTGGTAAGTAATTATGCCAAATGGGCTTCTTCTGAAGCTTTTTCTAGAGACTATGGCAATGATGAGCCAGGGGATGAAGGGAAGAAGAAAGAGTCACAGAAGGAAAGAGAGAGGCCATAGAAGAAAGCCAAGATGGAGAAAAACTGACCAGAGCTGCCTCAACTTTTAACAGCTCTCAGTTCCAAATCTAGGCCATAATGGCCATTCGAGAATGCACAACCTTCTTCATTGTTTTTTGTTGTTGTTGGTTGGTTGGTTTCCTTTAAGCAAACTGAATTAGTTTCTGGTCTTTACAATCCAAAGAGATAAGGTAACAGCTGAAAACTGCTTAACTAGACTAGGTCGTACATAAAATTGTATTACTGAGTATAATCACAGTCATTATTACTAGAGGCCAGGTGCACAAAATTCGTGCATGGGTAGGGTCACTAGGCCTGGCTGGCAATCAGGATCGATCTGTGGGGCGAGCAGTGGGGCAATTGAGGGCCCTCCAGTGGCACCTGTCTTGGTCGGCCCGGGCCTGCAGGCCAGGGGCAGCTCCTGCATTGAGCATCTGCCCCCTGGTGATCAGTGTATGGCATAGCAACTGGTCATTCCACCAGTCATTCCGCTGTTTGGTTGATTTGCATATTAGGCTTTTATTATATAGGATTACTTTTAATATGCTTAGAAAAAAAGACTAGAAGGAAATGAGTGATCATATTATGTAACAAATGGTTTCTTCTGAGTAGTGGAATTACATTCTGATTGTTTTTCTTTTATAACATATTTTAATATTTACTTTCCCAATTTGCTTTGAAGAGTAGCAAACATTTTAGGTACTTAAATACCATTGTGTAGTAAGCACTCAAAACTTATATCATTGTTGGTTCACTTATTCACCAAGAAAAAAACAAATGAAGTGCCTGCCATTTACCTCCTATTTCTATTGAATAGTAAGTAGGATGATGTCATTACTAAGTTTCAAGAGTTATTTGGAATCATTAGCCAGAACATCCTTAGAAAGTAATATTGTATTTTCAAACTATTTTGAATTCTAATAATACTTTCTTATGTGGAAATTAATTGCTTTTGTGAAGGACAAGGTGTAGAAAAGACTTTTTCAGCTGTATCTTCAGGAATGGTGCTCAGATTTTGGTTAGAGGAAGATGGAGGTCGAGATGTTAATTCCACTATCATTAATATTATGATTTTAATTATTATAATTATACTTTTTTATAGCACCTTTCATCTCAGAGACTTGCAGTAACAAACTGCCTTGTCTATGAGCTGATTAACTCAGCACTGGTGTGATGGAAATTTCCAGATGAAAAATATTTTGTCATAATGGAATTCTCATATATCCCAATAAAGTGGAATGAAGTCATTGGCTTCACCTTCTTTTAAATTTGATATAATCTGTACTGAACAGAGACAGACTGAGAAGTCCTGAAATTCTCTCCCCAACAATGTGAAAAGGGATGGTATCTGATCCAGTGGTTCCAGTGACTGCGTTCAATTTTGAAAAGCTGGTTAGATAAGGGAATTCTGGCACGACTCTCTAGATATGCATTCTCCAATTAACAATGTCATTTTCTATTTTTCTAAGTGGAAACTGGGAAACTTCTCTTGGCATCACCAGCCTCTGCTTGGAGCTTACACTTTTCACAGGTAGTGACTGCACTAATTCCACAGCTTTGGAAAGATATGGGGGTAGATGGTGGGAGACAATGGAGAGAATGACAGTAATAATACTATATAATAAACGCCTAATATGCTAAGTGTCCAACCGTTCAACCGACCAGTTGCTATGACACGTACTGACCACAAGGGGGTAGACGCTCCAACCAGTTGCTTAGCTTGCTACTGGGATCCGGCCAATCGGGACTGGGAAAGACAGGCCAGACACTCCCTGGAGCCTTCCCACGGTCCCTTCCCGGCCCCAAACGTGCACCGGTGGGGTCCCTCAGCCTGGCCTGCACCCTCTCACAATCCGGGACCCCTTAGGGAATGTCAGAAAGCCAGCTTTGACCTGGATGAGGGATCCCACCAGTGCACGAATCCATGCACTAGGCCTCTAGTATATAGATAAACACCATGACCATACTATTCCTTCAGGCTCTACTATGCCCAACTCTCTACTTTACAGGAGCCCGTATCTACTCTATAAAAGCAAAATATTAAAATTAACCGTTTCTCCAAGACAGGGTAAGCCACGCCCACCAGCCAATCAGAGTGGCTGTATGCAAATTATCCCAGCCAACATGGCGGCCACCAGTCACGGACCTGAGTAAACAGCCCTTTCCATTGCGGCAGGAGCAAAAGTGAAGCTGCGCCCGCTCAGCTCAGCTCCGATTAAACTGCCTCTAGCAAAACACAGATTTGAAACATTTGAAACAATATAACAATCATAGAATCCTCGGGAGCTGAAGGAAAGAGCAGCCCGGGCCTAACCAGTAAAAGTAACAATTGTTTCATTATAGACGCTGCGAGGTGAAGCAGAAAGGAGGCTTCCTTAGTAGTTAGTAGGCCGCCTTAAAGGAACAGTGTATCAATTATAGAAGATAACCCCAGGCCTTCAAGGAACAGTATCAATTATAGGAGATAAACTCCAGAACCTGCGTCCAGCCAGCCTTGCTGGGACGTTGGGTCAATGGGAGCTGTGGGCAGCCTTAAAGCCCCTCACCCAGGCTGGTCAGGCACGCCAGCAGGTGGTCCCAGACTGAAAGAGGGCACAGGCC
>PVJC01008757.1:0-47677 GCA_004026665.1 Murina feae | reverse complement strand
CCTGCCCCCAGGCACACCGTGGAGGCTTGGAGCAGGCACCCCCTCTATGTTGATCTCTCAGACTCTTGCCCTCCCCTGCATGTTGTTCTCTTTTTTGAGCTGTGACCAGGGCTGGGTGCTGCCTGCCTCCCAAGCTTGCCTACTGCCCATCTTCCTCCAGCCACCAGAAAGCAGGGAAAACCCCCCTCGTGGTCAGGCCAGCCTTTTCCTGCTCCCTGATCCCCGGAAGGGGTCTGGAGAGCCGCCAAGCAGGCTGCCAACTCTTTCCCACTCACCCGTCCCCTGCTGCCTTCCTTTCCCACTTCCCGGTGCCGCCAAGGGGTCTGGGGAGCTGCCAAGCAAGACCCCGGCCCCTGCAGCCTTGCTTTCCCGCTCCACGATGCCCCTCAAAGGGCCTGGGCAGCCACCAAGCAGGCCGAGACCGCCCCCTGCCGCCTCTTACCCGCTTCCCGGTGCCCTCCAACCCTGCCGCCTCTTTCCCATCACGGGTCCTGGGTCCTGCGCTGTCCCTCCCTGCAGCCGCTCTGTGCACTGGGAGGTCCCTCAGCCCGACCTGTGCCCTCTCGCAGTCTGGGAGCCCTCGGGGGATGTCCACCTGCTGGCGTGCCTGACCAGCCTGGGTGAGGGGCTTTCAGGCTGCCCACAGCTCCCATTGACCCAACGTCCCAGCAAGGCCGGCTGGACACAGGTTCTGGAGTTTTTTCTCCTATAATTGATACACTGTTCCTTTAAGGCGACCTTCTAACTACTAACGAAGCCTCCTCTGCTTCACCTTGCAGAGTCTATAATGAAACAATTGTTACTTTTACTGGTTAGGCCGGAGCTGCTCTTTCCTTCAGCTCCGGAGGATTCTATGATTGTTACAATGTTTCAAAAAGCTGTGTTTCGCTAGAGGCAGTTTAATCGGAGCTGAGCTGAAGGGCTCAGCTTCACTGTCGCTCCTGCCGCAATGGAAAGGGCTGTTTACTCAGGTCCGTGAGTGGCGGCCGCCATGTTGGCTGGGCTAATTTGCATACAGCCGCTCTGATTGGCTGGTGGGCGTGGCTTACCCTGTCTCGGAGAAACGGTTAATTTTAATATTTCGCTTTTATTAGTTTAGATATTTTAATTTGAATCTCCTATCATAAATTTTGAGAATTGTGTGTCAGACGCTGTAAATGAGTATCTCTGTAATGAAAGCTTTAAGAAGTGTTTGGGTAATTGAAGGAGAAAGTTAAGAAACTTGGTCAGCAATCACTGCACATTTTAAAAGCCAGGTACAGTTAGAATGTATTTTCACATACCAAGTAAGGACTTTCACATGCCAATTAAGAAGCTCTTACACTCTTACTTAATCACAGACCCCTTTGAAATTTAAGAAGGTACATTCCCTTGCTTCCACAAAAGTTTACGCATAAAATAACTTATGCTTAGATTTTTAGAGGGGTTCTAGACATTCTAAAGCTAGAATCCTAATTTAAACACCAAGTAGGGATTTTTTTTTAAGATCACGTGCAATGCTTTAATTAATTGAATCATTGGTTAGTATTGTTTGGGGAGTCTGATTTATTCAGATAATTAAGGTCCAGTGTTTCTTAATTAATTGGCCTCTAGACCCAATGCCAGGACAAAGGGGCAATGTCCTTGAGTCCTCGTGTGCCCGTAGCTAGAACTGTGACCAGCACTGGCAAGCCATCTAAACGGAGTCTAAGCTTTCCCGGTCTCAAGCTTATCTACCATTTAAAAATGAAGTAGAAAAGCAGTTTCCCAGACGTGGAAGAAACAACAACATGTAGCTCTGGAAATAAATCTAGTGTTTAGAAATAGGTTTGAGATTTCCGTTCATTAAATGCACTGAACCACATGACTGTGGAGAGAATCAATGCTATCCCTCGAAGCCTGGGCTGTGACAGGTGCTCCTGGAACATGGCTTTCGCCATGCATGGCCTCCTCAGAGACTGGCAGATGGATGACACACAGCCCCGACTTCCATTTAGTGATCAGCAAGGGCTTTAGCAGAACTCCTTCTGTGTGTAGCAAAAAGAAAGAAAGAAAGAGGCGATCTGAGAAGGCCTTAAGGATCTGGGCTCTCTCTGACTTCTTCCTGAAGAAAGTGTTAGGGTGGAGCTCAGATCCTGCATGAGCAGGAGCGGAATGAATTCACACTGAAGATTGTTTACTTAGGGCAGGAGTGGGTTCTTTACATGAATGGCCATACTAGGCTGACAATAACATTGATCTATGGGCCATACTTGAACCTGACGTCATTTGATTTGAAGTTATTGGTTTCTTAACAGACATTTATTTAGCGTCCACTGTTCAGCACCAGAAATAACTAGACTTTTTGACCCCTTGTGTGGCTTGTATTTTTAGTTAGGAGGTAAATAAGGTATTTACCTAAGTGTAGGAGGCGCTATAAAAGAAGGCTTGGAGCAGACAGATCCTCCATAATAAATAAATAAATAAATAAATAAATAAATAAATAAGGCCATACAGATCCTCCATAATAAATAAATAAATAAATAAATAAATAAATAAATAAATAAATAAGGCCATAAACTCAGTTGGACCAAATAGCCCAAGTTTTAGTCATCTGGTTTCCCCAATATACTCATCTTACTCTTTCTCTGTGCATCTGTCTGGTGCAGGTGCAGGTTCTCTCCCTCCCTTTCTCTTCCCTTCTCTTCCCTTCTCTTCTCTTCTCTTCTCTTCTCTTCTCTTCTCTTCTCTTCTCTTCTCTTCTCTTCTCTTCTCTTCTCTTCTCTTCTCTTCTCTTCTCTCTCTCTCTCTCTCTCTCTCTCTCTCTCTCTCTCTCTCACAAACTCACATGCTCACACTCACATATACTCACAGACACATGCACACCCTCTCTCACACACACTCACACACTGCAATACCACTATTTGAGGATTTCTAGCTAAATCAGTACCCTGAGCTGTCCTTGATGAGAACATGCACTTATGAGTCAAGACACTAAAAGCCAGTCATGGTTTCATTTGAAGTGCTCCCACCCACCCCTCCATCCAGGGACATCTGTAAGGATTTCATACTTTTACCTTGGCTTTCCATAAAAACACATTCCATATGAGGTCAGCTGTCTGTAGTGCGAACCTCTAAAAGGCACAGAGCAATCCTACTCCCCTGGGGTCCAAGAATGCTCAGCTCAGTGTTCCCATACACCTCCACCCTCCAGTAACTCTCTACAAACAAATCTCTCCTTAAGGCCATCTCTATTGAAGGTGCCAACACTTGAACCAGAAATATATATTTGTATTATACGTAGAAGCTAAAAGCAGTCTGTTAAATAAATGCTTCCAATTTCTGTTGCCCAGAAGCAATTGTGTATTTATTAGTGACCCAACAGTTTGACCTATTGCCACCATAAACCAAATGAGTGTTATCTTATGCAGCTTTAATGATAGTCATCAAACAATAACAAATACCAAGTGTCTGCTGGAACATTTTTTATTTTTGTGCTTTGTTATTAGCAAATGCCCTGGTGTGCATTCTCAAATGAAAAATCAATAAGAATAATGAAAACCAAGCCATCCGGCATCTCTTACCTAGTTAAATTATATTGATAAAATGCTTCTTTGCTTCTTTTACCTCCTTGTTCCATCCTGGTCCACCTTGATTTAATTTAAAAAAATGAGAAAGGGACTTGATGTCAGAACTATGAGGTGTCACATAGGAAAGAAAAGGTCCTGACAGCGAGGGATGCTCAATGCCACTGAGTGTAGGAAATACAACTTTGAGCCCCATACAATGAGCAGAAACATTGTTACAAGTGGGATTGCAGCCAGAAGTGGTGGTTTCAGAGCTAGGGTTTCCAGTTTGCTTTTTAATCCATCTTTTAGCTTTTGCCCAAATATTGGGCAGTTATTAAGAGACATTTAATGAGTCACTTGTCCCTTCAATGGAGAGATTCTCGGGGACATGCAATGAAGGGAGCTGACTTCCTTCTGCCTCAGGATCCCAGGTCTCCAGGTGTGGGGAAGCCCCCTCCGCAAGAATACCAGAGGCCTGTGGGGATTTGCATCATGCTGACCCCGCAGAACTGGGCTTAAGGAGTTCAAATAAGAGAGTGGAAAAGGGAAATTTATTTTTGTCAAAAACTGTTCCATTTAGGGGTGATTCTGGCCTGCTTGTTCTCTCTGCTGGCTGATCATTTTCATACTTTCTAATCAGCTTATTGTTTGATAAATGATAAAGCAATGTATGCTGGGGAGAAAGAAATTGCCAGTTAAATAAATCCATTGCTAAAATGTCATCCTTTCAAAAAGTGTGGTAGGGGGTAAAATTATCCAGAGAGTGAATCCACCCCTCTATTTGGCCCCCGTGAACATGGAAGAAGAAGAGGCCAGGAGCAAACCCAGCAGAGTGGTCCCAATCTCAGTGTCCCCTCATGCAAATGTCCCCACTTTGAGGTTCTTCAACAAGTGAACTCTGCCCCTCGAGACCACGTGGAATTCCCAGCCACCTGCATGATGAGGCATGTTGTGCCCCTGGGGTGGGAGCAGGACATATCTCTTGAGCATCATGAAAAGGTTCTTTCCCTCAGACCATTTATCAGGAATCATTGACAGGCAAAAGAATGCACTCAACTCTATGTGGTCACTGGATGGGTTGGGTTGCTTTTATGTTTTCTTAGATTCTGTGTTTATTTAGCACCCATTAATTACAGAGCCAAACTCACAGTGGAAGCTGCTCACATCTCTCCTGCTATCCAGAGCCCATACTCGGAACCATTGCCTCTATCAAGCTCTCACACACAAGCCGATAGTTCCCCTGCCCCAAATCAACCCAGGGTCAGGGACCAGAGAGCCAGTACAGCCCTGTACCCCTAAGGCTGCCAGAGTTATTCAAACTAGCCAACCCTGAGCCGTTTCCCCTTGTTTTACCATCCGTGGAAACCCCAGTAAAGGCTCTGCCCGTGCCTCCTCACTCCTCTCCTGCCTCAGGACCATGGCCTGGCGTGGTGTGCCTCTCATCCTAGAGGAACTGTGTGTAAGATTCAGTTTTACTTTCCAGGGCATTGACCTCTGCATATGGTCACTCAGTCCCCTTTATAAATTAAGGTCTGGACACAGATCCATCACTTTGGGAGGTAGTCAGCCAATCAAAGATCAAGGGCTTTTGAGCAGCTACTATGTGCCAGGTCTTGTGGTGTGTTTTGGGGTGGTTTTTTTTAAAATGTTGAAAACTTATGACATCTCTGGAGAGGAATCATATTTTTTTAAATAACTAATTGTACACGACTGTACTATAAATGCTTTGCAGATGACACAAACCAGAAGCTCTGGAGAAGTTTGAAAGAAAGTCCAGACGTAGGCAATGAAGGCAGACTTCACTAAAGATCTATCCTGAGCTCAGCCTCAAACAATGGCTAGCGTTCAGATAAGAGGATGGAGAGACTGTTCCAATTATTAGCAAGAGCGCAATCAAAGTCTTCGTGCAGAGCCTGCATGTGGCTTGTGTGCAGGATGCTGTGCACACGGAGAAGATCCTGGGAGGTTTGGGGCATTTTCAAAGGCAGGATAATAGTGGCTGGAGCTTCTTATTCCCCAATAATTAGGTCTCACATTTGTCTTAACACCTTCTAGTTCAGGGGTGAGGAATGTCCGGCCTGCAGGCCCTGTCAGGCATGCGAAATCATTTGGTCTGGCCCTGCCAAGGTGTTAGGGGTGAGTTAATTAAATGTTTGACCAAATATAGCAGGCTAGTTTTTATGTTGATAATTTTGTATGTCCCGAGAATGATGTTATAAATATCCAAATAGCCCTTGGCAGAAAAAAGGTTCCCCAGCCTTGTTAGTTGATCAAAAACACTTTTACTTTATGAAGTACATTTCGCTTTATTTTTTGGATGTAAAAAACTATTGGGGAAAAGAATGCATACACAAAGTAAGTTCTATGGACTGCAGGAAATGCCACAGCAGAGGTGTTCCCAGGACGGGTGCTGCGAGAGTCCTGTCCTAGGCAGGTGTGTGTGTGTTGGCGGGTGCATCAGGGAAGGCTTTCTGGAGGAGGCACAGGAGAGCTAGGTCTAGAAGGATGGGTCGCACTTCACTGGGTGATGAAGGAGAGGAAGGACATTCTAGGCAGAGGGAACAACATGAGCTAAGGCACAGAGGTCACCATTTTTAGTATTACCAGAAACGGAATTGGCACTCCTGCTTTCTCTTTCCAGGTCTATATTCTAGTTGGCTGGAAATTTATCCACTTTCTGGAAGAAGTTAGTTCAGTCATTTTACTTTAAAAACTTTTTTTTGTTAATCCTCACCAGTGAATATTTTTTTCTATTGATTTTTAGAGAGAGTGGAAAGGAAGGAGGGTAGGAGAGAGAGAGAGCAGGAAAGATATGAGGGGAAGAGAGAAACACTGATGTGAGAGAGGCACATCAATTGGTTGCCTCTGCACGTACCCTGACCAGAGCCAAGAATTGAACCTGCAACCCAGGTATGTGCCCTAGACTGGGAATTGAACCTGTTACCCTTTGGTGCCTGGGCAGACACTCTAACCATTGCGCCACACCAACAAGAGCTTAAAAAATGTTTTACTTGTTATTTTTCACCCTTACTATATTGAGAGAAGAGTAACCAAAAATGAAAAAAAAAAAAGCTTATAGAAAAAAAATCTATTTCCAGATGAAGATTCTCAAAAGAAGGGGAAAAGAGCAAATCTAAACATTATCCCTAGGCGACAGGTGTGGGCTGAAGTGAAGGACAGATTTATTTTGTGTGTGTGTAAAAGATACAGTTTCAATGAATTCTTAAAATAGAGATGGGAACTCCTACTATGTTTTCTTTCATTTTTTGGAGGCCAGCATGTGCTTGATGGAGTAAACATTGTACTAGGGTAATGCAGACAGCTTTTGCTTCTCCTCCTCCACAGAATAAGAGCCAGCCTTCCACATGTGTCTGTGCACTGTAAACATTGGAGTCACATGGCACCGGGCACCTGGGGAAATTTATACAATCAGTTGTGTCTGTTCAATCTGAGTTGACTAAGTAACCGTGATGGTGCTCCAGGATGTTGGACTGAGGTTGGGTGAGGAGAGGAGAAAAAAATGGGTAGATTTTTCTGCACATACTTGTAACACGGTTCTGCCTCATTCTTCAAAGACCAACCTCCTCACCGTGGCCTCCAAGGCCCCAGGTGCTGGTCTCTGCCTCTCTCCAGCCTTACTCCTTCTTACTCACATGACACCTCAGGGCCTTTGCATATACTGGCCCTTCTGCTTAGAAAGTGATTCCCCTTCCTCTTTGCTGAGTTAACTCTTTTCATTCTTCAAATCTCACTCAAATACCAGGAGTGCTTCTCAGATCCCCAAACTAGATCAGATCCTTACATGTTCTTATAAGTCATAGTCCTAATACTATTAGTATGTAATTCATTGTGGAAATAGTGGTTGAGTGCCTCCGTACAAGCATATAAGCTCGAGGAGAAAGGGGATTGTGTTTATTTTGCTCCCTGCTTCCTCTCCAGACCCTTTGTCAGAGAAGGTGGTCAGTTGACGTTAATGAAAAGAAGAGATGGAAGGAGTGGAGGTAGAAAGGAATGCACAAGTCACTCCATTTGTATATCAAGTATCTGTGGTTCACTGTTTAAAACAGCTGTAATGAGGTATAACTGACATGCAACAAATGTTATGTATTAAAGTATAAAATTGGATGTTTTGACCACATATACGCACCAATAAACCTCCCTCCATCAAGATAATGAACATAATTCATCACTCTCCCAAACTTTTCTTTATGCCCTCCAACCCCTCCTTCTCACTTCCTCCCCAGGCAACCACGGCGCTTTCTGTCATTGTAGATTAATTTGCGCTTTCTAGAGATTCTTATAAATGGAATTATAGAATTTGTACTCTTTTTTAGTCTGGTTTCTTTTACTCAGCATAATTATTTTGAGATTCATATATGTTGCTGTGTATATCAATAGTCTTTATTGCTGCATAGTATTCCATTACATAATTATATCATAATTTGTTTATACATTCCTCTTGTTGATAAATATCTGGGTTGTTCAAGGTTTGAGCTATAAAAGATAATGTGTCTCTCAACATCTGTGTGTAAAAGTCTTTGCATGGCCAAATGCTTTCATTTGTCTTGGGTAAACACCTAGGAGAAGAACGGCTAGCTCATATGGTAGATGTAAGAGTAATATTTTATGAAATTATCTGTTATTGGCTTTCCAACCCATCTGCTTCCAGCAAGATATTGTGAAGGTTGCTGGTATGTTTCTAGAGTGTGTTTTGAGTCCTTTAGGAAAAAAGTTGCCCACAGCAAGGTAGAAAGGGAATTCAGGACGAGAGGGAGCATCTTACACTT
The DNA here is from genome assembly GCA_004026665.1 of Murina feae. NCBI lineage: Eukaryota > Metazoa > Chordata > Mammalia > Chiroptera > Vespertilionidae > Murina > Murina feae. The sequence continues at coordinate 39,363 of PVJC01008757.1, read as the reverse complement.
TAATTTTAGCGCAGTCTAAGAAATGGACAGTAGGTCTCCAACCCCTGACTTTCTTTATTATTTATTTTTTATTGATTTCAGAGAAGGAGAGGGAAAGAGAGACAGAAACATCAATGATGAGAATCACTGATTGATTGCCTCCTGCATACCCCCTACTGGGGCTCAAGCCCACCACCCAGGCATGTGCCGTTGACCAGAATTCAACCCAGGACCCGTCAGTACACAGGCTGACACTATCCACTGAGCCAAACCAGCGAGCGCTCCAACCCCTGACTTTCTGAGTGTCGGTCTCCTCCCTTGTGTTGCACGGTATTGCCCACTCATGCATGTTCCCTAGGTCGGTCCTCTGGGTTCTTCAAATATTGAAAACTTCATAGTGAGGCAAAGGTCCATATTCAACTGTGATCCAGCATATTCTGCTGTACATATACCTTTGTTACAAGAAACTTCTATAAAATCCAAAGCCCTAAACAATTTGTCTCTCTTTTCCTCAGGGGACACTTAAACTGGCTCCAGCTAGATCGAAGAGTCTTAGAACACGACTTTCCCAAAAAGTCAGGACCAGTGGTTTTATACTTCTGTGTCAGGTATGTATCCTGGTGTCTCTCTTTTTCTTTTTTCTTCAGAAAAGTCTGGAGGGGTAGAGTGATCAAAAGAAAGGAAAATCAAGTTTGTCTTGCTTCATTACCAGGAACAGAGGTCCTGGCATAGCTACATTTCCGATAGATTAAACATAGGGCGTGAGTGTGTGAGGCATGTCAGTGTGTGTGTATGACACACGTGTTTGTGCTCTTGCATAAGCTGCGTGTGTGAAATAAAGAAACGAGCCTTTTTTTTTTTGCCTTATTGGGGAACATATATCTCAAACTAAACTGAGTCTCTTATAATAACACAAATTCTTGGATTCTGTTTTGGTGGCTGTTTGGAGCTACATGACAAAAGCTTGTATATTATTTCCATCTATCACAAGTGCCTCTTGACCTTTTGACCTTACCAGTTTATCCCAAACAGGAGTAGTTGAATCCCAGCAGTAAGCCACCAATCAGTGCATTTCCCAGTGATGGGGTATATGGCAGAATGTATCAGAACAATGGTCATTTTCTGTTTGCTAATCTATTATAAGTTTTATTTTGTAACTACAGGGAACTAGATTTGCATCTTGTAGTTAATATTTGCAACAATCTCAGGAAATCCACCAGACTTATCACATGGGTTTGTGAAAGGTTGTGTGAAGCCAGAGGGGTCATGTCATGGTTCTGGGGCAAAGTACAGATCTTAAGCAGAGTCAGAATCAGAGCCCCAGGTGGTGGAGCCAGAACCTTCCATAGGTTTCTGTCAAAAACCTTCATTGAAACACAGTCACAGAGACATTTAGGGTGAATGGCTCAGTCTTCCAGTGGACAATAGCCCTTCCACCCATTCCGTGGGCCCAGCTCTTTCAAAATATGTGAACAGAACTCCAAGAAAGGACATGTGATTTAGAATTCAGTTCTTTTTTTCTTGTTAATTCTCAACCGAGGATATTTTTTCCATTGATTTTTAGAGAGTGGGAGAGGGAAGGTAAGAGAGACAGATAGAGGGAGGAAAGAACAGAGGAAGGGAGAGAGGGAGAGAAGAGGAAGGGAATGAAGGAAGGAGAGAGAGGGCGGAGGAGACATTGATTGGTTGCCTCTGGCATGCACCGTGAGGGGGCTAGGGATCAAATCTGAAACCCAGTACCTGCCCTTGACCAAGAATGGCAACTGTGACCTTTTGGTGCACAAGCTGATGCTCCAACCACAGAATGACACTGGCCAGGGCAACAATTCAGTTCTTAAAGAGCACCCCAGGAGTATAGTTTTAGATGTAGCCATCCTGATACCACAGGAGACACTAAAAGTGCTTAAAATCAGAGTTAAGGGCCTCATTTAACAGGCAGTAGTGTGTATCTTTACCACAGCTGATGGGGTAAACTTAAATTTGCATTGAATGCTTTTTTCGTTTAACAGCTGCAAACATATCAGAGCTAATCTCAGCCATTTTCATTACTGATGGGTATGATTTCAATGTCATGGTCTCTTTTTTTGGTGCAGATTTATTTCCCCCCACTTTTTCAAAATAGCAGTTTTACTGAAATATAATTCACATACTGCACAGTTTAAAGTGCACAATTAAATGGTTTTCAGTTCATTCACAGAGCTGTACAACCATTCCTACATTCAATTTTAGAACATTTTCATCCCACACCCTCCCCTTGAAATCCATTAGTAGCCATTCCCATATCCCCCACCTCTCCTACCCTATAGGCCATCACAAATCAACTTCCTATCTCTATACATTAGGGCTATTCTGGACATCTAATCTAATAAAAGAGTAATATGCAAATTGACCCTCATTCCGAGACACCTAAGCCATGCCCACCAGCCAATGCAAATTAACCCAGCCAAGATGGCAGCCAGCAGCCACAAAGCTGGAATAAGTAGGAGACTTGCCCCAGTGATGGAGGAGGCAAAGGTTCCTGTCTGCCTCGGCTGGCTGTGGCCTCCACTCACGGCAACAAAGTTTCAATTACAGAAGATAATCAAACCTCAGTTATCTGCTTCCCGCCTTGGGCTCAAGGAAGCGCTGAGAGCCTGGATTGTCAGGGGCAACCTGACCTGGGCTCCGGTTAAACCAACAAAGTTTCAACTTTAGAAGTTAAATAAATCCCAGCCAACCTCACTGCAGACAGCCATCAACCACTCACCCAGGCTAGTCAGGCACACCAGCAGGTGGACATCCCCCGACGGGTCCCAGACTGCGAGAGGGCAAAGGCCGGGCTGAGGGACCGCCCGAGTGCACAAATTTTGTGCACCGGGTCCCTAGTTTTATTTAAATGTGATCAGATAATATGGAGTCTTTTGTGTCTTCTTTCAGTCAGCATGTTTTTGAAGTTCATCCATGTTTTAGCATGAATCAGGACTTTATTTCTTTTTATTGCTGAATAATATTCCATTGAATGAGTATGTCACATTGTATTCCTCCATTCATCAGTTGATGTTTTGTTTCTACTTTTTTGCTATTGTGAACAATACTACTCTGAACATTCATGTGCACATTATTGTGTGAACATGCTTTCGGTTCTCCTGGGTATATACCTAGGAGTAGAATTTCTGGGTCACATGGTAGCTTGGTATGTAGCATTTGATAACCTTCCAGCTATCCTACCAGGTGGCTGTACTAGTAATGGATGATGATCCTCCACATCCTTGGCAGCATTTGTTGTTATCTGAACTTTTGATGATACCTATCCTGGAGGGTATGAAGTGTTGTTTTATTGACGTTTTCATTTGCCTTTCCGTAATGACTAATGATGTTGAGCATCTTTTTATGTTTATTGGCCATTTATAGATCTTCTTTGGAGAAATGTCTCCAGATCATTTGTTCATTTTTTTTAAATTTATCTTTATTGTGGAAAGGATTACAGATGTCCCCTCAATGTTATGTTCTCTTGAATGGTGTCTACATTTTCTCAGATAAGTGGAGAAGTAACTTTATAAAGTAACTCGAGGCCTGGTGCATGAAAATTCGTACACTCAGCAGGGTCCCTCAGCTCAGGAGTCTCGCAGTATGAGAGCCCTCAGGAGATATCCGACTGACTGCTTAGGCCCGCTCCCTCAGGCCTAAGCTGCAGTCTGACCTCCTTCTACAGGAGGCAACTGGTGGGCCGATCAGGGGACAGTGCCAGCCAGTGAGCAGCCAGCCCCGTTCCCCCCACACACACCATCATCACCCTTCCACCGCTGCTGGTCGCCACTGCCCTCCCCACCCTCCATCACCATCCCCTCCCTCTGCCTGCTCACATGTGCCTTGGCTGGCCTGGAACCCCCTGCTCACCAGCCCCATGCCCTGCCAACCAGTTGTCCACCAATCACTTGATTTGCACATTATGCTTTTATTATATAGGATGGAAGGAGGCTGAGCACACGTGCCATGCATTAGACTGTCTCCTCCTTCCTGGGGCTTTGCAACAACATTCACCAAGAAGAGGAAATGCTGGGCTGCTTGCACACAAGGCCTCTTTTTCAAGTGCCTGTGATGAGCCAAATTATTTGTGAGTTGGGGGAACCCAGCCTTAGAGGAAAGCTTGGGGTGCTATGAGGTTGCCAGTTGAAGGGTTTGTCCCTGACAATATGCAGATGGTTCCAAATCCCTCCATGCTGACCCATGTTGACAACAGAGAGAACCAGGATGGGGTGACAAAGACCCAGCAATGCTTCTGCCATTGGCCTTGCGTTTTCCTGGTGGGCCACAGCAGGCACTTTACAGAATGCTCACTCCTTGGGAAAAATTCTCCAAATACCTAGTGGGGGGACAGACCTCTAACAACAAGGCCACAGGCAGAGCTCCTTCTCCAGCTCTGTGCAAAAGCCAATCTTTCCGGAGAGCCAAAGGCTCCCGTTTTCCTCTTGGCCAAATTACCTCTTGGCCACCTAAGAACTTCAAACTCAGTAGGTCCCAAAGTCAAAGTCATTGTCTTTCCACCCTCTCCCACTTCCCAAATCTTCTGTGGTTCCTTCCAATCTGTGACATCATTATCCACTCAGGCATCTAGGGTTTCAATCCTAAAGTCCTCCTTCCTCCAGTTCTTATGTGCATTCATTCTGCTGCCGCTTCCAAAATCTCTCTGCTCTGCCCTCTCCTCCTCTGTCAACTGATCTATTGCACTTGCCTCCCAGAGTAGGTGTCACCTGGGCACCAGCTATGGAGGATCCTGGCTCTTGGAACCCCCATGACCCTGAGTCTCCACTTTGCAGCTAGCTGAGCAGCATCGGAACAAATGCTGCCAATAGTTTGTTTTCCCTGAGAGAGGAGGCAGGTGCTCCTATGTGGGGACGCTGACCTTTCTAACACGAGCAGCCCCTGCCCAGCATCCATCACACAGGCACACTTGGAGGTAACCTGACTCCAGTCCCTCAGAGCTCCCCTACTTTTGTTTAAACATCTATACATTGCATCTGTTTCACATGTGTACAGTTAGTCTTTGTGGGATAAAACCACCTGATGAAAGAGACCGTGGAAAATACAGGCTGCCTTAAAGCCAAGTTTTAGGAATTCATTGAGTGGAAATATTAACCCTGTGTGAATGAGGGTCTAAGTTTTGGCTCTCATGGCAGTTTGATTTGTTATTTGGCACTTATGTACTCTTCCTCTGGATGGCATGTTCAAAAACAAAACATCTGTGAGAGTGAGAGCAGAATTACTGCCTCCATTCAACTGAATAGGAAAAATGAGATCCAAATATATTGAATAATGTGAATTTGAACTCAGAGATTCTGCTTCAGCCTCAAAGCCAGAGTTAAGCCTTTTAAATGAGATTTCTTCCTCAAAGGGCCTCAATCAGTGGGACCTGCAGGATGGAGGTCTAAGTGCCCCCACTTTCATCGACCTGCTCCCTCCAACTCATCTGTCAAATCACCAGGAATGATCACAGTGGCTTCTGGGTCTTAATAATTGCCTAAAAGGGAAAAGGGTCAGAGAGGATGGAAGTGTCCATTATTCGGGATGATTGTTAATCTTCACAACAACCCTGGAAGCAGGTACTATTTGTTATTCCTAATTAAAGATAGGAGGTGGGTGCCCAGGAATGCCAGGTACGTTCTTCCCCATCATGACTAGTAAGTTAAGGCATCTGTTTATGTAGATCTCACTCTAAATCTTGGGCCCTTCCCTGTTCACCATGCTTGCCTGCCTTATAAGTGACAAGTGACACTATGACTATTTGTCAGACCGTCATGGTCCCCCTCCCTCCTTTGCAGAGAGGGCCAGAGGCACCCAACTCAAGATCTGCGACCGGGGCTCATCGTGCTTTTCACACCTGCCATGTCTGCGGAGCCAGCATCTGGCAAAGGTGGTGCTTCGGACAGGTGCTCCCAGCACTGGGTGATAGACGCATGGAGAGCAGTCGCCCAGGCCTGGCATTCCTGCAGCACTGCAGATTCAGACACCATTGGCAGAGCATCCCTAAAGGGGAGACCCATGGTCACAAAGCTTTGGCCTGTTGGAAACTCCACATTGAGTAAAGAAGGGACATATATGCATTTCCCCCAACTTCTGAGGTGCAATCAGCCATGCCTGTTGTCATCTCTTTGCCAATTCAGTCCAAACCCAGCTATGCACAATTGCAACCACTTTCTTACCCTGGACCTCACCTCCCCTTGCTGCTTGGCACACATATACTCATGTGTGTGTAGTACACACACGTACACCAATCACATACTTCTTTTATTTCTTCTCCTTGGCTGCTGAATGTAGTCATGAGGGAGTGTCGGGGGGTGTCACACAACTGCATGTGGGCACATGAATGATTGTGGCTAGTCACAGAGATCATCGATTTTTCTAGCCAGTTCTGTTTGTGTATCTGCTCAGGCGTCTGCATTCCCACAATGGCTTTTCTTCCCTCTTGCTGTAGACTCCAAAGCAGAAGCTCACCCCCTTTGCTGTAAGGAGGTAACACTGCTTTATGATTTTTGCAGAAAAAAACAAAAGCTAGTACAGTGAGCTCCATCAACCTTCCATGCAAACTTAATTGTATCTGCCTCAACTTTGTGGCCTTCTCACCCACCTACTGCACACACAGGAAGAGGAAGAGTGACTGTCATCCCATCATCCAAGGCTGGCAAGTTCAGATGTCCTCCATGCCCAATCCCTTCCACCACCTCAGAAAGCCTGCCCCTTCTCATCTCCTCTCTCCTTTTCTTTTCTTGAACAGCTGCTTCTTCGTGGATCCCTCCCTCCACGGCCACCTCGCTTCCACCCTAACAGAAAAAATCTCCCCCCCCCCCTGACTTGCATCCTCCTCCAGCTGCCACCCTGGGCTTCCCCTTCTGTTCACAGCAAAGGTCCAGAAGATGGGTCTGCACTTCCCACGTCCCACAGAGCCCATGCTTTGTGGCAGCCCAGCTTCTGGTCCCATTACCCTATGGTCAGTGGAGGTGAGGACCCCAATACCACAAGTGCTTCTCTGCCTGCCTTTGCCTGAATCAAATGATGTCAACTTTCTGGCCCCAAACTTATTCTTCTTTCTATGGCCCCTCCTTGTCTCTTTCATTGGCACCACACCCAGCCAGCCCCCCAAGCCAGAAACTTGGGCATCAGCCTTGATGTCAAACTGCTCTGTCCCACCTGCTCCCTTCTCTACTCTCAGTCACTGATTCCTGTTATGTCTGCATCTTAACTAGCTCTTACGTCCATCCCTTACTCTCCGTGCACACACCGTGGCTATAATTAGTGCCTTCACAAACCTCTCATGGTTCTGAGATCTCTGTACTCATCTCTGCTTCTGATCTTGGCCCCTTCCATCTCTCCTATATGGTTCCCATAGAGTCTCTTTCCAAAAATTTCATCTATTCGCCTGCTTATAATTTTCCTGGACTCCCATTGACACACTAAGGATATCTTTGGCACGTCTGATGTGATGTGACTTCTGCATGCCTGTCCAGCCTCCTCTTCCCCACCCCTTACTTCTCATACACTTTACAGGCATCCCAGTGATCACTGTATGACTGAGATCCCATTCAATCAAAGACCGTAGTTTAGAGCCATGAGGCAGGCTCCCCAAATTGAAGAATAATGACCCTCTGAGAGTGTTTACCAGGCAGGCTTAAGAAATAGATCGAGAAAAAAAAAACAAAGGAAATTTACCAACCCGCCTAAGGAAGTCTCTTGTTTTTGTTTTGGGTTATTTATTTTTATTTTTTTGTAAATCCTTACCCCAGGATAATTTTTAATTGATTGAGAGAGAGAGAGAGAGAGAGAGAGAGAGAGAGAGAGAGAGAGAGAGAGAGGCATTGATGTGAGAGAAACAATGAATGCTTGCCTCCCATTCGCTCCCTGAATTTGTATGGGATGATACTCTCAACCAATTGAGCCACCCATCCGGGGCTCTCTGCCTTTTGACAGACACAAGTTTGTGCTTAGAATGTGTCTTCCATGTCTGGCTGTTCCTTTAATTGTGTCTTCTCTGGCCAAGTGTCCCTGGAGCTCTGGTCATCTTCCCTGTTCATAGGGAAACAAGTGGGGATGAGATTTGTCTCCTCAAATGTAGACTTTCACAAACAATGAACTGAAGTGGGCACTGGGAAAAAAGGAAGAGGAAGCTTTGATTTGGGGGAGGGGATTTTAGAGGCAGTTCATGGCCTGACTGGGTGTCTCCTGACTGGTGGAGACACCAATTGCTATTTCCTGTCACTCACGGGAACGTGGGTGTAAAATGAGGTGCCTGCTAGCCAGAACTTGCTAGATTCCACCTGGGTGTCCCAGTTAAGATTTCTGTGCCATTGAAATTCTAACCATCAGACATTTGGCCGCAGTCTCACTTACGCTTCTCATGTGATTGCTCCTTTCTGCTATGGAAAGTCAGCTTCCCAAATGTGACATTTCTGTTCATTACAAAATGAAATCACTGGTCCATTTAATTAACACTTGCTATAAATTCTCAGTGATTCCCAGTGTGAGGGGTGGATGTGAGAGGGAAGAGGAGGAGCAAGGGGCCAGAGGGAGGACCGGGCAGATGCCATCGGCTGGACAGTGTCCGGTCCATTGCAGTCGGAAGCTCCCACAACTTCAAGGCTTCAGGGCCTCTTGCGTATGTAATCTGTGCAAACACATGAATTGGCGCATATTGAGTCCTTCCTCAGACAGTGTGATAAAACATTCTCGTTGGGATCACCTGGGCCCCTTTTTGTGTGACAGTGCTCATGGAGCCCCAAGAGCACTCCTGGCCCAGTGTGCCCTCGGCTAGGGACACTGTTCCCTTTGCCTCAAAAAGAAGCCCAAGATCCAGTCCTGCCAAGTCTGCTGAGGAACCTTGTTAAAGTGTAGGTTTCGTTATGGTTCAGGTTCACTGAGGTCAATAGACCAGGAGACAGCTGCCATTGAAAAGGCAGTTTGTTGCTCGGAGTTCCCAAGAGGCACAGACACACCAGGCCAGGTGGACAGGGAACTGGGGGGCAGGAGCGTCTATTGTTTCTGGGGGAGGAATGGGTGAGGACTGGCTACTTTGAATAATTTCAGAGGACTCTGGGGCTGAAGGGCTGTCCCACATTGTTGGTTCCTTGCCCTGGAGTGATTAGGATAGGCGGGTCTGGCCCTGAGTGTGAGAGCCCTGTGGAGATCTGAGTGGTGTGGGCACTGGGTGAGTTGGTTTGTGTATGAAGGGCATGCTCCCAGGGGAGTCCTTTACTATCTCTAGGAACAGGCTAATGCCGGAAGGATGGGCCCTCCAGAGTTAGTGAGGCCCCAGATGTGGGTATCAACCCATGATTAGTACAGAACCAGACTCTCTGAATCTGCAAGAAAATGCTCATTTTGAGAGGTTTACCCGGAGACCTGGAATTTTCTTTGTGAACAGGGTAGTAGTTAAATAAATCAACATCGCCACCTACTGCTGAAAAGGAGTACCTTTGACAAGGCTCTCAGAAAAATAAATCAGAACTGGGTGTTTGTGTGTATGTGTGTGTGTTTGTGTGTGTTTAAAGGAGAAAATCGAACATCTCTGCTGTGAACTGAAACCACCATAATTTGCCATTTCCCCAGAAGTTTCTCCTCCCCGGGGCGCTGGGCTTCGGGGTGTGCACTGAGATGCCTGAGGCCTGTTTCTCTCCATGCATTTTTGACTCACTAGTTCTGTAGCGCAGATGGACAGTTCAGGATGAGTTGAATATCCCCGGTTATAGAATAATAATATGACAGGTCTGGAACTCACAGGGCTTTCCAGGCTGTTTCTTGGTGATAAAGGTTAACAGGAAACTGCTTTTTACAACTTGTGTCAAGAGGAGATGAATTGCTTTCTTCATGTGAGACTATGCTTGTTATTTCCTCTACCTTCCTGCCTCTTGGGCAGCCAGACAACACAGAATTCAGTGGAAATGAGTGTTATTGCAAAAATAATACAATAGAATTTGCCATCTCATTTTGGTTTCCCATTATTGGAGAGCTGAAAATGGAGTTGTTATGTTTCCTTAATATACTGGTGAGAAAATTGGGGCTGGAGAGACAGAGTGTCTTCACTCCTAAATTCTCAAGAATGGAAACAATGCAATAAAGCTGAAAGGCATTGCTTTGAGATGAAGTTACTTCAGAGCCAACAGGACAGGCTCACAATTACCACAGAGCTCAGCTCACTCGCTGTTGCACTCAAGACGCCTCTGCTGTTGTTTGGCTCTAGGAGTCCAGGCGGGCAGCAGCTCTGTCGGAACAACTTTCCATGTTAACAGTGGGGCAGGGGCAAGGGCTGGATGTGGAATATAAAACCCCGTAACCTAGAATTTTGTGACATCTGGGAAACCAGGTATTTCTTCTGCTTCCTGTATTGCCTTCATTGCCCATTTCACTGTGCAGTAGAACTCCAGCCAATGGTGAATGGAGAGCTTCCTTCACAGATACGTAGTGAGCTCATGTTCACACCAGACACAGTAGTGGTGCTGGAGAGGCACTAGGACCAGGAGGCAACAACAGCAGCCTCCTTAGAGGACTTCCCAGGGGACAGAAAATTACAGGACCAGAGGCAGTGCCACAGGTAGAGGGTATCCTGGAAAAGGAGCACTTCTCTGGGGAGAGAGTGGAATCAGATAACATGTGTGGTGGTCCTGAGCCAAGGGCTGGAGTGAGTTAGGATGTGGAGGATTGTTTGGGAGGCCAGTGAGAGAAATAGCTTGAACAAAGGCAAAAAGCAAGTTTCATCTGTAATAGCCACACCGGCAAGTCACCCAGCCGAGCTGGCATTCTTCTGAACCAGGTAGAGTGGGATCCAGCGCTTGTCACCTTTCCTCTTTCCCTCTGGTCCCCTCCTCTCCTGTCCCTTTACTCCCCTGGGTTTCCCCCTCCCTTCCTTTCTTCCTTTTTCATTTTGCTATTCTGACTACCCCTTTCCAAAAGCTCTTTACAGTGGATGTAGATTTTAATTAAATCAACTTTAACTTATTTTGCTTTGAGATGGAGAATTTGCTGCTGCTTTGCAAGTCTCCGTTACTATGGAACTGAAAGTGATACAACTGGACAGTTCTTCTGAGACCACCACCACGGATGCTACATGGAGGCATCCACATCCTATGGCACCTGGTGTAGACGGCAGATGCCTTCAGTCATTCATTTACTCATTTACTTTTGCGGGGGAGGAGATGTGGTAGAGATCAACCAACCTTCTCATTCCCAGGCTTTGCAAGAATGGGGGCCATAAAGTGATTTCCAAGAATTCTGTAGACTCTTACATGATGGTAATTGTATTGATATGTGTTTATTGGAAATATCTTCTAACACTTTAAGTGAATTTAAATCTAAATGAATCTGTAATGCATTACATTAGCCTCCATGCACATTTGAAAAATGATAGAACACATTGTTTAATTAGTCTGTAGGCTAACTGGTGGGCTGTGGACTTGACCTGGCATATGGACATGTTTTGTTTGCCTTATATAATGTTGGTTTGTTGTTGTTTTTGCTGTTGTTATTGTTTTAATCTGAATTAGTTTCCTGTACCTAAAAACAGTAGATTTCTTAGATGTAGAACTGCTGACCAAGTCCTGCTCTCTCCCTTTACAATCTGGGGAAGAAGCCCAGAGAGATTACATTACTTGCCCTAAGTGACACTGAGCTGGGACCAGATCATTGGCCTCTTGACTTCTTCCCCAGGATCCTTCCCATCATCTTGTAATGCTGCTCTAGAACATTATAACATTCGTTTCTTCTCTTTTCATCTGCAGTCCCCTCTCGGTATCCCCAGCTTCCGTGCGGCAAGTATCCAGGGCCCCCCAAGAGTTCTCACACCCATTCAGAACTTTTTCTTCTCCTAGGCTCTGCAGTTCAATCATCTCCTCTTTCCCTTCTCATCACCTACTCTCTTAGTGCAGCTGATCCTTATCTAATTAAGGCATTTAATAAACTCCAAAGTCAATGTGTAAAAGTGCACTTAATGTAACCTTAAATAATTTTAGCATGTTTCATCCTGAAAGAAAATCCATGAGCTCCATCTGGATAAAAATTCAATTCTCATTTGGCTTAATATGCATTAATATTACAGTGTCACAGCCTTCTGTGTGTGCAGAAATCAGACCACTCTTCACCACCTTCAGGAAGACAGGTCATAATAATTTTTCAGAGGAAAAATGGCCCCTGGTTTGATTAAGCAGAAGACACTATCTTTTAAAAATCCAGCTCAACAGTGATTAGGACAAAAAAGCACTGTATTGAAAATGAACAGTGTTTTTTTAAAAAATGGAAAGCAGGTAAGGAAAAAGAAAGTAGATGATTGAGTGTAAGTCCACTCTAAGAAGCTGATAGCAGGCCCAGTTCTTTGCCACAATAAGGGCTATCAGGCATGATGGTCCTATAAATGGAATCATATGAAAATAACTGATCACTCCTTTTTCTTGTGTTCATTTAGGACTGGGAGCACTGGTCCTCATGTCAAATCCTGTAGCTCAGAGAATAGTATATTATCTGCTTGGTGGGCGCTTCTGTGATTCATCTGCGGTTTTTCTCTTCCAGGTTCTACATAGAAAGCATTTCATACCTAAAGGATAATGCCACTGTTGAGCTCTTCTTCCTGAATGCTAAGTCCTGTATCTACAAGGTAAGAGTTTCCCATTGAAATCTGAAAGTATCTTTTGAAGCTGGAAAGCCCAAGTTGTTGTCTCTCATGTGATCTTAAGGCTTAGTAGGAGTAACTTATAAATTAATTACTGTCAATAAATGACAACTTCCTGAAACTAGAGCTACCAGTGTAATAGTGTGACTCTGGATCCCAGCACTGTGGTTTTGGCTCCTTGAGGGGCTCTTTAACCTGATCGTAGGGGCCTCCTTAACCTGGCAACTTGCCCAAAGAGGAAACCTAGTCAAGTATGACTAATGCACTAGTTATCTTAGGTCATACTAGTATGAATGAACTTATAACCAGATGCATTTATTTCTCACCATTTTTAGACTTTCTAGCGGCATCTCTCAAGGAGATGCTATTGGACTTAGGGTGGGATAAATTGTTTTTAATTGTGCTAAAGTACACATAAAATTCACTACCATAACCATTGATAAATGTACAGTTCACTGGTACTGAGTGCATTTACATCATTACCACTATCTTCAGAATTCTTTTCATCTCATAAAACGGAAACTCTGTACCCGTTAAACACTAATTCATTCCTCCTCCCTCTAGACCCTAGTAACTAACTTTCTACCTTCAGTCTCTATTAATTTCACTGCTGTAGGTACCTCATATAAGTGGAATCAAACAGTATGGGGTGAGGCAAAAGCAGGTTTACAGTTGTATATGTGGAAAAGAATACAATAATTAATAAATAAAATAAGTTCTCGGGTTACATCGGCGAGCGCGACATAACGTGATTTTCACCATAAGTCGGAACCCACTTACATAAGCACCTCCGTCACTCACATGGAGCACATACACAGCAGTAATGAAGTGAAACAGTAAAAAAAAATTAAAAGAAAGATAATTCCTGACCTTGTGGTAAATAAATAATAAAAAACATAAAGCACATATGTAGATATGTCGAAATGATGGAACTTTTTTTAAATAAATAAATGGGAGATGGCGACATAACCATGAAATGATGTACATTGAGTCCAATGTAACCCAAGGACTGTCTGTAATAATACGAAAATAAACTCTGTGTTTCAAGTACTCACAACTATATACCTACATTTTCCATGCCTAGTATTTGTTATTGTGTGACTGACTTAGTATAATGTCCTCAAGATTAATCCATGTTGCAGCATGTGTCAAAATGCCCTTTTTAAGGCTGAATACTATTTAATTATCTGGATATACCATGGCCTGGTTATCCATTCCTTCATCAAAGGACACTGGGGTCACTTTCACCTTTTGCTATTGTGAGTAATGTTGCAATGAACATGGGTTTATAAATATCTGTACAAGTCCCTGCTTTCAGTTGTCTTGGGTGTATACCCAGAAGTGGTATCGCTGGATCACATGTAATTCTATGTTTAATCTGAGAAGCTGCCATACTGATTTCCATAGCAACTGCGCCAATTTATGTTCCCACCAACTATGGATAAAGCTTCCAGTTTCTCCGCATCCTTGCCAACACTTATCTTCTGGGGCGGGGCGGAGGGAGGGGGGAGTTGTGTGTGTTTTTTTAATAATAGCCCTACTGATAATGTGAGGTCTTATCTTATTATGATTTTGATCTGCATTTCCCTAGTAGTAAGGTTGAACATCTTTCCATATGCTCAGCAGCCATTTGTACATCTTCTTTAAAGGAATGGCTATTCAAGAATAGTTCTTAATTGAGTAGGACAGTCCCTTGCTCTATACCCAATTCCCAGATATACTAATAGTGTTTTCTTTCATTGGAAAAGTCACATGCCCACATGCATTTCCAGTGCACACCCCTTCCCTCCTGGGGGAAAGGTGCTTGCAGAGCACCCCCTGGATTGAGAACCACCACTGGAGAACATTTTTAAAGTAGACAGCCGCCTGCTGGCCCCCAGCATGCACCCTGTGTCTCACTACTGCAGCCTTCAGCACACACGCCACGTGTGCTTGTTAGCAACATAAAGACAGGTGATACCCGCTCAGGTCTTACATGGCAGGCTGGGTGCTGAGAGCCTTCCAGAAGTTGTGTGGCTGAATCTTCACAACACCTTTGAGGAGAATACTACTCTTTATCTCTTTTTCTTCCCTGTGAGGAAGGTGAGGCACAGGGAGGTTATAAGATTCGCCTGAGGTCATACAGCTACTGAATGGCAGTCTCAACTGGGGTTGAGCTCAGTCACCTGTGCCCTAGAGGGCATACTCTCCTCAGAGGGGAAGATGCCCTGCATCCAGAGAACTTCAAAGCCAAGCACACGTGTTATGTAATGGTAAGTGGTTGTATTTGAAGGAGTCTGAGGAGACTCTCACTGCCTATATTTCCACATTTTGACTAAACCCAGTTTTGGGGGATTTCAACAACCCATAACCATTCACACACAGAGAGAGTTGAAATGGTGTATCAGACACCACTTTTTCTTCTGGAAGTACTTCAGCACTTTCATTGCACAGAATAGTTTTACCATATGCAAATATTCAAACTAATGAGGGCCTGGTAGTGGTCAAATTCAGTTCTGTGAAAGGACCGCACTTGGTGACAGCTACTGAGCCAGGGCTTACACTGCGCTCAAACCCAGTGGCTCAAGACTAAAGATTTTGAGTTTTTGCTGAATGGAGGGAAAAGTCACTAAATGTATTCCAGGAACATGCAGGTTCCTTCCTTTCTCCAAGCCCTTGTTTGCTCATTATAACGTGGAAATCATAATATCAAATTTACATGCCTTACAGATTGTAAGAGTAATTGCTGCTTTTTGTTTAATGAATGTAAGCACACTTTGAAAATGGTCAGAAATAAACAGTGAGCACTGTCCACCAGATGGCAGATGTGGGCAGTAAATGTTTGGAAAGTCACTAACCTGATGAAATCACACTCAACCCAGGCAAGCGCGCGCGTGCACACACACGCACGCACACACACACACTTTCTTTTAATTTTTTTTTTAATTTTTTTTTTTACTGTTCAGGCAGCTGGGTGAAGGGAGAGAAAGTTTCCCTTGAGGTTGCTCAATTCAGTCTAGTCACAAATGCTGAGCTAGAGCTGAAGGCCACAGTGCTTCCAGGACTCTGGGATTCATGGGAAATAAAAATAGGATAAATCCTTCCAACAAAATACTAGGTTCCCAAGAGAAGGTGATAATGCATTCATGATCACAGTCCCCACAGCAGAGTCTGCCTACTGACATGGGGGAGGGTGCCAGTTCAGAACCCCAGCTGCCTTGTCTTTGGAGCTACCCTAGAGCTTGGCCGTGCCGATGTCCCAGGGATGGCTGTTTTGCAGTTTCTGTAGGATACCAAACAGCATCATGGGTGACCTGTTTCCCTCCCTGTCATCAAAATAAAGTTTTAATTTGCATAAATCGACACTTAGAATTTATTTTTACAATGTCCACATATATTACTTTATTTGAGCCTCATGAGTGAGGTTGAGCAGGACACATTAACTTTCCAGAGGAAGGAAACTGATGTCAGGGAGGTTACGGGACTTACTCAGAGACAAAGGGCCTGTTGTGACCTATTGTGCACAGTTGTAAACATGTGAAGACCTTGGGAGTTCCGGTAGCACAGGGATTGTAATTAGGAGTTTAGGTTTTGTGTCCAACCGACTTGGCTTCCCTCTCCAGCTCTGCCTCTTAGTAAATACAATAAGTGTGGACACCTTCTGTGGTGTCTCCAAGCTTAATTTTTCACTTTGGTTTGCAAGGATATCAAAAGAACCTACCCACAACCTTCTTGAGAAAATCAAGCTAGATAAAGCATGAATGTAGATAGTACCCCGCCAGGCATTCTGTTAGCTCCTGTTGAGTTACTTGGGTTCAGGCTCGAGGAGGTGTTTATCTTGGCTGAGATCTTCTTTGAGTCATTCACGCTGCCCTGGAGCCAGAGGGTGGTGCCAGACATAACCTGTAGATGTTGCTGGTACCACAGGCTTCAGTTGACACAGCACAAGTTTAATATCAGCTCCCTTCCTGTTTCTTGGGGAATGAGTCATACAGCATGCTGGAATCCAAATCTTTCCGAAAAAATAAGCTGTTTAGAACCAAGAAGGCAGTGTAGGTAAATGCTGATACTTGCCGCTTCCCACAACTACATCAAAATTACAACTAAAATACAAAAAAAAAAAAAATCATTCAGAACCACTTGAAGTGCAAGTCCTACAACTAGAAGAGTAAAGAAGAAAGTACATACTGGTGGAAACTGATAGGAGGGGCAGAGGCGCAGAATGGACTGGTCCAACATACAGCATTTTTATAATCAGGAAGGATTTAGTGCCTGTAGGGTCCCAGCCCCACACCAGACCCCTAGCCCACAGTTCCATAGCTTGGAAGAGAAGTCCCCATAACTTTGGGCTGTAAAAATCAGTGGGGATTGGGGTTGAGTGACACAGAGGCTGCTGGAGACCCAGGGAATTCCTCTTAAAGGGCCTGTGCATGAACTTATATGGTTCCGTTCTCTCTGAGCTCCCACTCTGGGTGGCAGCACTGTGGGAATCAGGGATATACTGGGATGAACTGGATTGTTTGGCATCAGGACAGGATCTCAGGGATGGCTTTCTCCCAGATAGGGGTGCTCGCAGGGGTCATTGTTCCTGTGCTGGGACCTCCCCCAGTCACAGAGCTGACTCGCAGCCATATCTGAATTTCTATCATCATGGCTTACACTATTTGCTCCTACCTGGTGATTCCCTGAGACCCTTGCCCCATCGAACTTGCAACCCCACCCAAACTATTTGCAGAGGCTTTTCCATATGAGTGGCCTGTCCTGGATCAGGCTTCAGACTTTCCTAAAATCTTTTAAACAAGTAGCAGCTGATGTCAGCATGCCCCATACCTATCAATAAGAGGCCCAAGACCCAGCAATAGTACTAGCCTGCCTCACCTGGACATTTCCAAGCCATTACAAATAGCAGCCATCTGCTGATAGCTTCAAAGCTTCTGCTGGATTTCCCCAGGCAGTGACTGACTTTGCATCTCCCCAGAGGCCCCAGAGCCAGTGCAGCTGGTAGACAGATTCAGATCATACCAGATTACAACTCTGCACATCCACAAGCAACACACTCAGTGGGCAGATGCAGTGAGCACCAAAGCCCCACTGAAGCAAGTTCTGCTCCATAGGAGTGTCTCCTGCACAGCAGATCTTTCACTGTAGCCACAGCAAGTTCTCACAGCCAGTTAGCCTAGTGGTCAACTCCTCCCAGTGACACCAACAGTAATCAAGTGGTGAATAGCAAACAAGATTGCGCACACAGCTCACACAGAGTGCATCTACCAGTGCCCAGCTCAGGTGACTGGGAAGACTGAGCCACTGGACCCTATAGGACACCTACTATACAAGGGCACTCTACCAGTTTCCGGAGACATAGCAACTCTACCTAATATATAGAAACAAACACAGCAAAGCAGCTAAAATGTGGAGGCAAAGGAACATGTCACAAATGAAAAAATGGAAGAAATCTCTAGAAAGAGAAATAAATGAAATAGAAGCAAGCAAACTACTGGATACAGAGTCCAAAACAATGGTTATAAGGATGCTCAAAGATCTTAATGAGACCTTCAAAGGACCCAAAGACAGCTTCAAGGGACTTAGTAGGCCTTTCAAAGATCTTAAGGAGAATTTCAAAGACATGGAAAAAGGACCAGTCAGAAATTAAGCATACATGAACTGAATTAAAGAATAATTTATAGGGATTCAATAGTAGAGTAGAGGATCCCAAGAATTAAATCAACAATTTGGAATATGAGGAAGAAAAATACCTAATCAGAAGAGCAAAAGGATAAAAGAATTCAAAAAGATGAAGATAGTGTAAGGAACATCTGGGACAACTTCAAACATACCAACATTTGAATTATGGGGGTACCAGAAGGAGAAGAGAGAGAGCAAGATATTGAAAACCTATTTTTTAAAAAATGACAGAAAACTTCCCCTATCTGGTGAAAGAAATAAACTTATAAGTCCATGAAGCCCAGATAGTCCCAAACAAGAGGAACCCAAAGTGGCCCATACCAAAACACATCATAATGAAAAGGCCAGGGATTAAAGATAAAGAGAGAATCTTTAAAAGCAGCAAGAGAAAAGCAGTTAGTTACCTACAAGGGAGTGCCCATACAACTGTCGGCTGATTTCTCAACAGAAACTTTGCAGGCCAAAAAGAGTGGTGAATATCAAAGACCTACAACCAAGATCATTCTACCCAGCAAAGCTGTCATTTAGAATTGAAGGTCAAATAAAGAGCTTCATAGACAAAAAAAAGCTAAAGAAGTTCATTGGCACCAAACCATCATTACATGAAATGTTGAAGGATGTTCTTTGAAAGGAAGAGGGGGACGAGGAAGAGGAGGAAGAAGAAGGCAAAGAAGAAGGAAAGATAAAAATATAAACAATAAAATAGCAATAAATACATGTCTATGAGCAATTAAACCTAAAACTCAAAATAAGCCAACAAGGAAGCTAATGATTGAAATAAACTGGAATAAAATAGAACCAGAGGCATGGAAACATGGAACAGACTGACGAATCTCAAAGGGAAGGGGGGAAGGGGAGAGGTGAGAAATTGACCAGAGATCTTATATGCATATATGCATTACCTATGGACAATAGGGTGGTGAACCAGGTGGAGAGGGTCATCTGTAATACTTTCAACAATAAAGTATTTTTTTAAATAATTTGTTTATTTCTGCTTCTTCTAAGTCTCTGTTTCATTCACTTTTCAAAGCATAAATATTTATTTTATCAAAGTAACATATAACACAGATATTAATGTTGGCGAAAATAGAAGGCAGCAGGATAAGAAGACCAGTATGAGATGGATTGACTCCATAAAAGTAGGTGTAGGTGTGAGGCTGCAGGAGCTGGGCAGGGCTGTTGACAGGATACCGCACATCACTCACTCGTAGAGTCTCCTATGATACAGTCTAAAAGTTGAATGGTTCTAAGAGGCTTTTTATGGAAAAGAGCCCCACCCCTAGTCCTACCACTTTCAACAATTTTAGCTGTTTCTTCTGGTATTTGCCTCTCTATTTCTAAATAATTGGCACAGGGTGTTATTCCTTGATTTATCTATTTTAGATTTATTGAGTTCCTATTAGGATAGGTGAGGATTATGGGCTCCTATCCAACCTTCTACACTCTGCCTTTCCCATTTTCCCAGTGTGGTGATAGCGCAGTTCTGGGTGAAAGCACAGCTCTCAGCATTACATTATTATGACTAATCCAAGCAGCATCCTATGTTTGTGATTCTTTTTTAGATAACCAGATGTTTTACCTAAAGGTGATAATTGCCTTGCTGTTACTTGTTTCGTTTCTATGTCCCCATCATTGCTTACCTAAAAGCTCCCACTGATTCCTAAATGCATATTAATGTCCAAATACATCAGATCATTCATTCACTGGCTCTCTTTGGTTTGGTTTTGGTTGTTTCTGCCTTTTGTTGTTTTTCTTGGGCCCTTCCTTTTGGAGCCCTCTGTCCCCTTGCTTCAATCTGGAAGTGGCATCATTCACAGACCTCATGAAAGACATCCGTTCTCCATCCTGTCTCTCCTGCACCCCAGCTATATGGTGGGTTGTTTGTTTACTGAATCCTGAGTCTTCCTGTGTTTTGTTTTACATCATCATTTCACTGAAAAAAATCCTCCAGAAATCCAGAGAAAGTGCATATGGGAAGGGAAATGTTTGGGTGCTTGCAAATCTGAGTCTTCTATCTTAATATCTGACCAATAGTTTGACTGTATATACACTGAGTGGCCAGATTATTATGACCACCTGAAATTTTTAGGCAAATTAGCTATAATTTCACGCTGAAATTGCTAGAGGGCCAGCTTATTATAAATGTCTGAATAGCCCAACATACCCAAGTATCGTTGCTGATCAAGTTCATCCTATCACGTTGATGGCATATCCTAATGGATATGGTTTCTTCCATCAAGACAATGTGCCATGCCATGGTGCTTATATTGTGCAGGAGTGTTTTCCAAAACATGATGGAGACTTTACCTTGCTCAAGTGGCCCCCCCCCCAATCACCAGATCTCAATCCAATTGAACATTTGTAGAATGAAGTTAAAAGAGGCATCAGGCAGCTTGTTCCACAACCATCAAATCTCACAGAACTGGACAGTGCTATTCATCAAGCATGGTGTCAGATTCCTCGCATCACCTTTCAACATCTCGTGGAGTTAATGCCAAGAAGAATCACAACAGTATTGAAGGCAAAGGTGGCCCAATGAGTACTGATGGGGTGGTCATAATAATCTGGCCACTCAGTGTAAATACATACAGGATGAAGGTTTCTCTCAGGGTATCACAAGTGTTGCTTCAGAGTCACCTGCTTTGATACCTCATCTTTCCTGTTTTTCATCTCTTTCTTTTTATTTTATCTTCTAGGAGATTTCGTCAATATTATCTTTAATCTCCTCTATTGATTGTTTAAACTTTGCTGTCATGTTTTTAATTTCCAAGACTTCCTTCATTTTATCTGGTTTTTCTTTTTATGCATGTATATTGTCTATTCTTGGCTTTGAATCTAATATCCTCTTATTTTTCTGATAATATTAATATCATGTGTGTTCTATCTAGTTCTTTTTGTTGTTGTTGTTTATTTATTGTGGTTTGTGTCTCTTATTAGGAGACTTTCTTAATAATCTGTTGACCCTGGTCTGTTTGTGGACATTTATGAGAGAGGCACTTAAAAACTAACTGATGCTCCCAGAGCCCAGGAGTGGGTGGTTCCGCCTGGGGGTGTCCCTGTGGAGGGATCCATTGGCAAGCTGGTTCTTTCAGTGTAAACCTCCAATACCAGTGTCCTTTCTTTGTGGCTCCTCATTCTGTCCAGAGGAGACATCCTCCCCCTCTTCTTGCCCGGGGAAGGCAATGACCTCCATTCAGGGTGTAGATGCCCTTTTAATCCTTGACTTTCAGTACACCTCATCCCAGCTTCCTGTTCATCTCCAGGGAACAATCTTGGGTTTCTTCAACAGCAAAGAAGTGAGAAACGGGTTTTTGTTTTATCATTTTTCCCAAATTATAAATACCACCTTCCTACCTTTCACTCTACCTTCATCAGGAGGAATTAGACCCATGCCCAAACTGGGTTTCTCTCTCACTTTCCCTGATTTCCAGCCCCCTTATTTCTTACAAAAAGGAGAGGACAGTACAGTGCTAACTTATCCAAGTGGCAGAAAAATAGACTCCAGTAATGAGAGAGCAGGGCTGTAATTGATTGTTTGCAGGAGGGAGTACAGAATGAGGCCACCAATGCCCACATGCTCCAACAGCACTTCTGATGTGTTTTAACTCAGCTAAGGTGACATGTGGGTGACGGGAAGGAAATCTATGACCAGAGAATGGGGAGATTCATTTAGAAACTTGTCTGGTCCCATGGCAAACTCCCCTGGGAACTGTGCCTGGGGATGTTATGTGTTCCCTGGGAAGCGACACGAGAAAGCAGAGCTCTCCTGCCAAGCCTTCCACTGGTTCTCTCCCTCTTTGGATGTAGCCTCCTATGTCAAAAGGAGAGGCCCATCAATCAGACTCCCAGGAGACAGTGGACATGTCACACTACAGGAGTGTGGTTGGGTGGACGTGGATTCTCATCTCAGCTCTGCCCTCACCTTCAGACTGCAGGATCAAATCCTGCCTGCTCTGAGTTCTGCATTGACAAAGTGAAATTGGTGTCAAAAGTTAACCACCATAATGATTTGCAGTAGTCTTGCAAACAGTTAGTACTAGGACATAAAATGTCAGTGTCTGTTTAATTTTTTTTAAGGATCCCCATAGATTATAGAACTTGAAGTCATAAGGGAAATCTGAGTCCCAGCCCCCAACACTTTTCACAGAGAGGCAAGAAAATTGGTTCCCACACTGAAAGATCTTCTATCTCCATTCAATTCCTCGTAGGAGTAATTTGATACTTATGTGATTTCAGTCAGGTGAAGTGAGGAACTAGTCAAATAACTGTGTAATTATGAATCTCATGTCTGAGCTGTATGACCCTGTCCAGACTTCCAGGGATCAGCTGTTCACTCTGTAACTATATTTGTCAAATTTAAATTATGCTTTACCTCAACCCTTATCCAACAATGATCGCCAAAGAAACAGGACCCATGGTCACCGTCTGAAGATAATGGAAATGTGCCTCTGGGTTGGAGGAAAAGTTGGCAGGAGCATTTTTTTTTTAATTTTTATGATCACCTTCTATTACTGGTCACTGAACTAGGCACATAGTCAATGCTCAGTAAATTGTTTTTGATTGATTACTTTCCAACCCCAGAGAGCAAGGACTCACATATTTCCTGGGAAATTATGACGTTTGGTGCCTACCTGTGTCCACTGAGAGAAAGCAGATCATATCAGAAGAGGCTTAAAATTCCTGTGTTAAATGTGCTGGGCGGGGGGAAAGGGGGAGAAATCTTCTCCAACCTTCTTTTTCAAGATTTTCACATTGGTCTAGGAGCCTCACATATTACTGGAGCTTAAATAATCAGCCTTGGGCAATGCTTGCCACTTAGTCTAAATACGAGCACTCTTGACAAGACTGAAATAAGTGGTCTTTATCTAAGATCTTCTAAGGGCTTTGCTAATGAACAGATGATTTCATCTCCTCTGAAGATGGGAGAAACCCAGCCCAGAATCAAGTCCCACAGGACAAAGGAGCCAACATAAAGATTAGTCTCAGACTTATACTAGTAGTATCCTAGTCCTTATCGCTTAGTATGATTGTTGCAGGAGTAGCGTGTACTCATATCACAGAGATAGGAAGAGAAGGCCCTTCATGTTCAACTCTAGAAACAAACAAATGTGGACTCATTATTTTGGCTGCCCATGATCTCTAAAAGATTCCTCAGGGTCATGAAATGACCTGTGTGCAGTGGACAGGGGGAGCCATCCTTGAGCCACAAAATGAGATTGGGGGCCCAACATGAATGGCATGTACCCCAGTGGATCATTAGACAAACATGAAGTGACTTGACTGATGAAAAACTGGCAAAGGGCTAGAAAGAGGAATTGTGCAAGATCACATCAGTCTTATCATGCACCACAGCTCCTGTTTGCCTTGGGGGGAGTTCTTGTAGTCATTATGAGTTGTGCAAGAACTCAGTTACACAGCCACAAGGAGACATGTGGGCATCAGAACCCACTTGGATGACACACACACACACACACACACAATGCTGCCCACCTCTTTAAAAAATACATTGCTCATTGAAGATTTCTGTGTATTCCAGAAGTGCTATAGAGCTGAGGCAAAACTGTGGAGTTCAGATGATCCATAAACACCAGTGAATGTAAATAAATAATACATCCTATATAATAAAAGGATAATATGCAAATTGACCCTAACAGCAGAACAACTGGGAATGACTGGTCACTATCAGCTCAATGCAGGAGCTGCCCCAGGTGGTCAGTGCATCCCCCACAGGGGGAGCTCTGCTCAGCCACAAGCCAGGCTGATGGCTGCCAGTACAGCTGTGGTGGTGGTGGGAGTCTCTCCTGCCTCAGCAGCACTAAGGATGTTTAGGCGTGCTCCCTGCTGGCAAGTGGACATTCCCCGAGGGCTCCTGGGCTGCCAAAGGGATGTCTGACTGCCAGCTTAGGCCCGATTGCCCGGGGAGGTGGACATCCCCCAAGGGTTCCCAGACTGTGAGAGGGCACAGGCCAGGCTGAGGGCTCCCCTCCCCCCAGTACACAAATTTTTGTGCACTGGTCCTCTAGTATATGATATTTGTAGTTGGTCTTAGAGTTTCCAACTCACATCTACATTTATGCCTCATCAAACTCAGTAAAATAATCGGAAAAGAAATTATTCCAGTTCATCAGAGGAAGAAGGTAAAACTGATTTATTCACTGTCTCACAACTGTTTGGAGGTTAGAACTAGAACCTGGAATGTTCAGGTGAGCATAGAAATTATATTGAAGACAGAAAGAAATGATACACTTTAGATGTTTTATGGGTGAGGAGAAAGGTGGTCACAGTTGGTAGGATTCATTCAGAAAACCATTGGATCAGCCCTGTACATCATTCTGAATGGACTTTGCAAAGGTCATCTTCACTGGAAGCTTCTCAACCTACTATATGGTCATCAGTCATATTTTGTTATGATTATCTCATTAACCTTACTTGAAAGTTGGAATTTCTGTCACTCCTGACCATGGACGGATGCTTCTCATTAAGATTCCTGGTCAAGTGGAAAGACCATCCACTTGGTGCCAAGGGAGTATGACGAGATCCTCCAGCTCTCAGGACTTTTGGAGACAGTCCATAACACCTGCCACTTCGGGTTCTCGTGGAGCTATTTGTTTGGAACATTTGGAGACCCCAAGGAAGAAATTTTTATGAAAATTGTTAGGCATTATGCTGCTGACAAATGACTTCAGGCCTCTTCCTTCCAACTGCCTAATCACCTGGGATAAAGCCACGCTGACTAGGAGGAAGGGAAGCCGTCCCCAGCCTGCTCTGAGTACATGCACACACCTGCAGATAGTCACGCTTTGACCTTCCCTACCATCTTTCAAAAGATTAAAGAACGCAGCACAAATTATTCAGTAGTATGTGAAACAGACACCCCCAAATGCACACCAAATGGCCTCAATAACTACCAGACATCACATTCCCTTCTACCTGTACACCCCTCTTACCAATGAGGATTAAATATCACATGGCCACCAGAGCACCCTAGATTCCCAGGCAAGATTTCAGCTCAGCAAGCCCTGCTGACAACCATCCTCAGGCAGTTCTGAGAGCATTGGGGGCACACAGGGGGGCACACGACCGGTGCCTAGGTGGTGCCAGGTGAGAAATGCCCATGGATCTTCCCTAAAGGGTCTTCTCCTGGTCCCCTTCCTTCTTTCTAATTTTTTTCTCAGTCAAGGAAAAACATAGCATCCAGGAAAGTATGGGGATTTTGCACACACTTTTTCTGGTCCCATTCAGTTTATTTTCTCTGCTTGAGCAGAAACACATGGAAGAAGCCACCTCTGGTTGCCAGAAAAGTCAGATAAGAAGAAGGTAGAGTCGTCTTTTCCATATTACATAGTATTTAAGAGGAGGATCCCTGGAAACTTGTATTCACTCTTCTCCACAGGGAAGTCAGCTTCCAGGGTTTGAAGTCCAATGGGAAATGTGTGGTGTGGGCAGGAAGTCTAGAGCAAGCATGTCAGATTTGCGGCCAGCGGGCCGCATGCCTGGTTTATTTATGGGCGAGCTTGACATGCTTGGTCTAGAGCTTTGTGCCGTCTCAGTGGAATTTTAAAGATAAAATCAAGTGGCAGGGCTAGGTGTAAAAGAGGAAAACGTTTAATTACAGTAGACATCAGGGAATCTTACAGAGACTGCAAGATAGTGAAGTATTTTCTTTATAATTCAGAACATGTCTTCCCACCATTCCCAGACCGATTCTTACACACACACCATGTAGATCTCTATCCTGACTTCTTTGAGCATAGACTAGATGATTCTTGAAAGCATTCATAATTAAGTAGAAATGATAATTCATAATGCAGCTCTCTTTTTCATCAGATTTTGCAAATGTGTGGGATGTCTGGGCCACATTGTGATACTCGCTGTTTCCTATCTTCATTGAAGATGGTTAAGGTCAGAGAAGGTGAAAACTCGCCCACTTAGATTTACTAGTTCCCACATACCCTGAGGACCAATATGATGAGAAAGAACTTGGGTAAATCAGGTCAGACATTTAATTGTGCATTTTCAGTAGCTTTACTCTGAATAATGGTGCATTACAATTAGTGTTCACCAACAGATTAGTGTCCAGAACTTTCTCTGGGAACTGCACAATAGACTGTGTAAAACCAAATCAAATAAAAAGACCTCTGTCTTCCACACCCTGCTTCTCCCCACAGTGGAGACATTCTCATTTAACAAATGAGTCAAATAATGAACTTAAAACTGTGTTTTTGGTTGGTTTTGAGTTACCTGTTAGTTAAGCCTTACCTTGGGTGTTAAATATTAGCCCACCATTGGCCCCTGGCAGCAGTGTAGGTATAAATGTTTGACAGAAAAGTACACATCCCAATACACTAACAGGTGCACATGAGCGACTTTGGAAAGCTGGTTGGTGGGAATGGAAATGAACATAGGGTAGAAATCGTCCACTGTGGAGACCCTGGACAGTGTTTTTGTTAAATCATTTGTATGCTGTTAAGTGATTTACATTCTCATGGGACCTAGTAATCCCAGAAATGCGATCCCAGGCATTCCTCCACATCCCAGCACTGACAGTCTGTGTCAGTGACAGCAGCCTTACAGCTCCTCTAGCCAATTAAGCATATAGAATTATTGTCCCCTTTATTCCATCTTCTCTTGTTAGTGCCCTTAGCCCACACTTCTAAGGCAGTTCAGTAGCAAACATTACCACTTGTCTTTGAAATTCCTAAGCCTGAAAGAGGCAAAACCATTTCCTTCCCACAAAAGATACAGGTTTGCTTTGTTTTGCACAGGGGCATATTCTGGACCATACACAAAAAATTAGAAAACTCCATGAATCAGAGTTTAGTTTATAATTCAAATGAAAAGTAACTCTTGTTTTAGCTACCATTAATGATAGCTGTGGTTCTGAAAATATTTTGGCTAAGACAGTGTCCTAATCGTTTAGGAGATGCACACCCTCAGGAAGGTTGCACACTGGACAAGAAGTTTGGGGTTGTCTCCAGCCCTATCACTGCCACTAAGGCCTCCTGACTTTGGGCAAGTCCCTTACAGTTTTGGACTTCTGTTCTCAGAGTAAGCAGGGGCTGGACCAGCTGTGTCTAAGTCTGTCTTCATTCTAAATTTCTGTGCTCCAGTCACTGCAGGATCTAGAGATGTTAGAAAGATAACAGTAATTTGACAACAAAAGTATCACGTTGGTTACTTTTCCTATTATTCTTACACTAGTGTCCTGGTGCACGAAATTTGTGCACATTAAAAGGAAATTAATCAGATGAAATATTTTAATATTGCTATTTGCCCTTTCTCTATAATAGAAGTGTCAGAGATGAAAGAAAATTAGTAAAATGTATATGAAAAGCTCCCTCCTGTCAGAGTCTGGGGCATGCCACAGGATCCAGAGTCAAGTCCCCACCCACCTGCGTGCCCCTCAAAATCGCATGAGACCCAGACCTGGCCGGCACCACCCTCATCAAGCCCCACAGGGCAGGGGATGTGGCCTCAGGCCCCCCAGCCTGGCTTCAGGTTCCCCGGCCTCGGCATGAGGGTGTGAGGGTGAGACAACCATTTGCATATTAGCTCTTTATTATATAGGAAGGATGCTGATGGACTCCAGATTTCTCTTCATCTTTAAGATCTGAACTACAGGGTGTCCCCCAAAAAATGTATATACACTTTAACAGCTCATAGCTCAATTTTGAAAATAAAATGTATTTTAATAAACACTGTCTTTATAATTATTCAAAGTGTGTGTATACATTTTGGGGGGGACACCCTATATATAACAATACAGAGTTGTGTGCTTTAATTTGTTAAGAAGGCAGGTGTCATGTTAGATGTTTATACTACACACAAAAAGAAAAAACAAGAAGAAAAAAAAACACCCACAGACACCCAAAGGGACTCAAGGAAAATTTTGGAGGTGATAGATATGTTTATTACTTTTACAGGTGTATGCATTTGTCAAAATTCATCTAGTTAAGGATATTCAGCACACCCAGGCAGTTGTGTGTATCAATTATACTTTGGTAAAGCTGTTTAGAAAGGAGATATGAACTATATACACATTGAAAAATATATATTAAATAGAAGAGAAAATGTATAATTTTTCTTCAAAAGTTTTATGTCCTTTTAAGACCATGTCCATAGATCATGTTTAAACATTTGGGGAAAGGACGAGTAGGCCAGAGTGTTTTTACACTGAACTCCAACTCCAGAAAGAGCTGACCCATAGAACTGGCTGCAGTGGCAGCCCACAGCTGCCTCGCACTCCTGAGTGCAGGAGATAAGTGTGGTGACCGAGGAACTGTATTCTTAATTTTTATTTTAACTTAAAGACTTACAATCCCATTATAAAGTTTCCTTCAATGAAGTCTTACTGTTGGTTCTGAAGTAGAGTTTATGAAGAAAACGCAGCTCATTATCAAGCAGCCTTACTCCATTGACGAATCAGATGAACAGACTGGGGACCGACCCACCCCTTAATTTCTCCTGAAGATTAAAAGATGATGCCTTAGAGATGGCTGTGCAGCCCAGCACCACAGGGTCCATTCTGGCCAATAGCCGTACAAAGGATGTTGGGAGCTCTTGGGACCAAGTAATTCAGAGGCGTTGCCTTGGGACCCAGAGATGCTCATGTGTGTTTGAGATTCTGGGGAGCCCCTCAGGAAAAGCTCCTTTTAGGGAGATAGTGACTACTTTAGGGAGAAGTTGCTGACTGAGTAACACACCTTCCTTGTCATTTGTTTCTTTGCAGGAGCTGATTGATGTGGACAGCGAGGTGGTGTTTGAATTAGCCTCCTACATTTTACAGGTAGGTAGCCCTGACCACACCCAGAAGAAGAGGAGTAAGACTTAGTGCAAAGCCAGCTGCCATTCCACAGCTTGGGGCCTCCAGTCGCTTAGTCACAGCGGGAAATTCATTATTAGGACCACTGTATGTGCTGAAGTGCCCCCTAATCTGTCAAGGTCATTCCTGGAGCCTTCATGGAGCAGGTGGTTGTAGCCATCCACCAATGGGACTACATGAAGGCAGTAAATAAAAGCTCTGGTATTTCAAAATGTTAAGACAGCATCTCTACAATGGAATATCTTGGCCTGAGGGACACAGATCATTCTGTGACCCCATTTTTTTCAGCTTGGCGTTCTCCTCCACTCTGGAGAAAGCCAAGTAAACAGCAAGAATTAATTGTCAAGAAAGTCACTTCAAGTGCTCTCCAGAAAGACAAAGAAAAGACCCTTATTTTATGCGAAAAAAGAGGTGTATCAAATATGAGCAACATTGGTGATATTAGCAACACTGCAGATTGCTAATAGCTGATGAATAGACATTATGTCATCAGCTTATCCCTTCAACAAAGATTTATTGAACAAGTATTTTATTCAAGGCATTCTAGAGTCACTAAAGGTCCCACGGTCTCTCCCTGACTCTGAAAGTCTTTAGTACATTCAGAACTTAGCCACACTACACAACAAAACCACGAGTAGCCCAGACAGACACTCTATTTGAAACTCCTTAAAGTAGAAAAAGTAAGGGCAGGACCCAGCGGTGGAAACTTGCAGTTTGTCATTATTAGTCATTCTTTGTATATAACTTTCTGGGTTTAGTTTAGATTCTTATATTTCAGCGGCAAATGCTCGCGCCCCTTCTTAATTATATTTCTGTGGATGGGACCATGGCCACATAAGCTGCACTTAGTAGAGGAGTTGTCGTGACCATAGAATGCATTTGAAAGTATTTAACATGGAATTGGAATGTTTCACAGATGCTGAATTTTTTTTCTTCCACAGGAGGCGAAGGGAGATTTTTCTAGGTAAGTTTACAGAAGTTTTTTTGCTTAAAAATGCATTCCATTGCATCTCTATTAAAAGAAAGTATTCTGCCCTAGCTGGTTTGGCTCTGTGGATGGAGCATCAGCCTGTGGACTGAAGGGTCCCAGGTTCGATTCTGGTCAAGGGCACATACTTCAGTTGCAGGCTTCTCCCTGGCCCAGGCCCTGGTCAAGACTTGTGCAGGAGGCAGCCAATCAATGTGTTTCTCTCACATCGATATTTCTCTCTGTCTTTCCCTCTCTTTCACTCTTTCTAAAAATCAATGGAAAAAATATCTTTGGGTGAGAATTGAAAAAAAAAAATTAAAAGAAAAGAAAGTATTCTTCCTTTTGTTAGGAAGATACTTTATAATAATAAATATTTATGATGAGACTCAGCTCGCAACTTGTCTGTTGAAATTGACACATCAGGCATACAAAGTACAATGATAGTGAGGATATTCTGTACTAAATAAGCTGAGAGACTACTGAAAAGCTAAGATGCAAACCCTGTGTCACGCTTGGCCATGGAATTGATGTTTGCCAGTTGTCCGAGCGTCTCTCTCAAGCCCTGAATCACCACTGTGGTGTGAATAAGGCCACAGATAATGCTGGAAGTCCTAATACAGAAGCTGACATCTTTATTTTCCTCTCTCAGTTTTAGTTCCTGACCCTCACAGGACAAAATGTTACCCCACAGGGGGGTTGTGTTCCTGAAAGTGTTACAACATAATACCCTTTCCCCCCTTTTACTTTTCTTCCTTCATGTGTCATGTTAGAGACAACAGACACAGCCTCCCATTGCGGAGCTTGCGTGCTGCGTTCATACACCTGGAGAAGCACACACTTCAGTCCCGCTATCGTTCCTTAGACACCGCCTGCTCACCAGCATGGCGGAAGTGCCTCCCAGTCTGTCAGGGTCACTCCTGGGCTTTCACGGAGCAGGTGGTTGTAGCCATCCACTGATGGGACTATCTGCTCAGAGACAGACCTTATTCCTGGGATTCGGTTGTATCCAACTCCGGAGTCCAGTATAGCCAACTCCTTGGAATCAAGGTCTAGAGGCAGAAAGACCAAACCGCATGTACAAGAGAACAGAGCATCGAGGCATAAGATTCTGACTTTTCTCATACTTTGGGGCATTTGATCTGTAAATGCAGCACTAACTGCTTCAGTTGGTGTCCTGCCTGTACTGGTCCAGCTTTGTCAAGTTCATGGTGACTGGTTCTTCAGCTCTTAACTGCTTTCTCTTTCCTCTCCTGTGCATTTCTAAAGCTTTCCAACATGATATGAGGTATATGTTCTCATGCAAATATCTCAGCAAAAGCAAAAAAAAAAAAAGTATTTGATAACCTGAAACAAGGATTGGCAAACGTTTTCTGTAAAGGGCATCCTCAAACTATGGCCTGCGGGCCACACACCAGGTGTTTTTTCCCACCGCTGCCTGTCCTGCTTAAAATAAGATATGTGCAGTGTGCATAGAATTTGTTCATAGTTTTGTTTTTTTTAACTATAGTCCGGCCCTCTAACAGTCTGAGGGACAGTGAACTGGCCGCCTGTTTAAAAAGTTTGAGGACCCCTGGGCTAGACAATGAATATCTTGGGTTTGCAGGCCATACAGTCCTGTTGCAATTATTCAACATCCCTCTCTCTATGTGTAAAAGCAGCTGTAGACAATCAGCAGTGTTCCAATAAAACTTTCTTTATAGACTTAAAAATTTTAATTTCTTATACATTTCCATGTATTACAAAGTATTATTCTTTAGATTCCCTTCCCCAACCATTTAAACATATAACCTGCTTAGCTCACAAAGCAGAGGACTAGGTCTGGCCAGTGGGATGTGGTGTGCTGACTTCTGACTCCAAAAGGCAGTCCCTTCAGCTCAGTTTGAATATTTGCATAAGGAGACCTCTAGACCCTTTTGTTTAAGTTTTCCAAGATCTTGCCATAAGGCAGAGGTAGTCCATGTTTTTGGATTTTTTCAATTGAAGCTTTTTTTACAGTCTAACTAGAGGCCCGGTACATAAAATCCATGCACGGGTGGGGGTGGCCGGGGGAGGATATCCCTCAGCCAAGCCTGTACCCTCTCCAATATGGGACCCCTTGAGGGATGTCTGACTGCCCATTTAGGCCTGATCCAATGGGGGATTGGGCCTAAGTGGGCAGTCGGACATCCCTCTCACAAACCAGGACTGCTGGCTCCCAACCACTCGCCTGCCTGCCTGCCTGATTGCCCCTAACCACCTCTGCCTGCCAGCCTGATCACTCCCTAACCACTCCCCTGCCAGCCTGAGCCATGCCTAACTGCTCCTCTGCTGGCCTGATTGCCCCTAACTGCCCACCCCTGCCAGTCTGGTCACCTCTAACTGCCCTCCCCTGCAGGCCTGGTTGCCCCCAACTTCCCTCCCCTGCCAGCCATCTTGTGGTGGCCATCTTGTGTCCACATGGGGGTGGCCAGCTTGTGTGTTGGAGTGATGGTAAGTTTACATATTACCTCTTTATTAGATAGAATTAGGAGACCTTGAACATTGTAAATGGCCAATCACCATTCACTGAATTTGTTGAATGAAACATTCTTAGGATACAAAAACTACACTTTGTTGTGATTTTTCTTTGTTAATCTTTTACACCCTTCATTTGGTATTAGAGTTTGGAGGTTTTGATAAGTGTAAGTTCTTATCTCCTTACAAAGATTTCTGAAATTCCATGAGAAATTGTTTCACAGTTCCCAGACCCAGTGGTTTCTATTGTCTGTTCTACGTACTGTGGAAGTCTCCTGTTCCCTCTGTTCGTTCGCCAGCTCTGACCTCTGCTGTAAATATTATTTATTGTTGAGAGCGCTCTGACAGGATGGAATGTGAACTGGGGGCGGCATTATCTGGCCCCACAGAGCATGGGAACGTGGACCACAGGGGCCACTGGGAGGAGGAAGTGCAGGCCTGGCCTGGCAGTAGTTCATGGCCCCCAAATGAGCCTGTGGAATGCCAGCTGTGGCCTTCAGAGAAACAGAGGATCCTGGTTTGGTTTCATTTGTCAGAGTGCAGTCTCACAATTTGTTTGGAACAGCAGCTGTCCCTGGAGAGAAGTAGCTATCCAGGGAGGGAGAGGTCAGGCACCTCATCCAGAGGTC
Organism: Murina feae; assembly: GCA_004026665.1. NCBI lineage: Eukaryota > Metazoa > Chordata > Mammalia > Chiroptera > Vespertilionidae > Murina > Murina feae. Next base: position 6,184 of record PVJC01008757.1, on the reverse strand, counting down.
AGTTTCCCTCCCACACAAGTGTCCATCCCCTCCTGAGGTGGAGGAGATCTGTTCTGTGGGACTGTCTCCTCGCAGACACCCACTGTGTGGCAGGCCCAAGGAGAGTAGGCTCAGGTGACTAGGCTCGAGGGGCTTGGAGTCTGGGAATAAGAGAAGTCCTCAATTCCTTGTTGGTGCGTCTTCCCGTCCACATTCAGAAAGCTCCCCAGAACATTGAAGGTGACCACATTTGGTTTGGTGGCTGCACAATTAGGTGTTTTAGATGTCATGATCTCTTAATTTAGTTTTAAACAAGTTATTTTTGTTCTATTAATAATTCACACATTAATGACTTTTATTAATGACTTTTATACATACCCTGTAAACATATTAAGTTTTCCTGAATAACATTAATAAACTGAGATGTCAGTGTAGAACACACAGAGCATTGGATAAGGCTTTTTTATAATACACTAGAGGCTCAGTGCATGAATTCGTGCACCAGTGGGGTCTCTCAGCCTGGCCTACAGATCAGGTCAAAACCAGCTCTCCGACATCTCTGGAGGGGTCCTGGATTGTGAGAGGGCACAAGGCAGGCTGAAGGACCCCACCGGTGCACAATTGGGGCTAGGGAGGGATGCGGGAGTTTGGCCAGCCAGGGAGGGACTGTGGGAGGACTCAAGGCTTGTCTGTCCTATCTTGCTCAGTCCCAATAGGCCAGGCCCCAGCAGCAAGCTAACCTACCAGTTGGAGCATCTGCCCCCTGGTGGTCAGTGCGCATCATAGCGACTGGTTGGCTGGTCAACTGTCTGTCGCCTGGTGGTCAGTGCATGTCATAGCAAGTGGTTGAGTGGCCTTAGCATATCATTAGCATATTACACTTGGATTGGTCAAATAGACGACTAGACCCCGGATAACCGGACACTTAACATATTAGGCCTTTATTATATAGGATGGTCCAAGGCATAATTCTAAGATATTCTAGAATCCAAAAGATCAAATAACCTTTTGATCTAATGGTTGCGCCAAAAAGGCAAAGTAACTCGTTCATAGCCTGAGGGTCCTGATCTATAACTTATTAAAAAGCTTCGCTCGGGACACTATTATTCTGTTCACATCTTACATATATTGTATATGTGAATATATACAAAGTGCATTTGTGGAAAATGGGTACTGCAAATCTACAAATCACAGGACTAGTTGCCTTGAAGCAGCAGAGGAAGAGGGTTATTTTACAAAAGGGAGAAGTCAGAAGTGCTGAGCCGCCTTCGCAGAAAACAACCGCAGGACAGCCCAGAATCAGGACTCCCCTTCCGCACAAAACCATAGGCTCTTCTGTTTCTTCTTTTGGACTCTGAGCTCAGCAGACCTCAGCAGCCTCATTTTTACATAGCACTCCCTTTTCTGTCCAGTAAAGGGAAAAGCTCACTTCCTTAGCCTACTGAATTTCACAATGAATTCTTGGGTTGAGCATTGCTGAAAGAAAATGATTTAAGTATAGATAGATAAGAAGAATTGCCCACAATAGGAAGAAATATATGTTGTACATTCTAACACATGGTAGAATAACACATTTATAGGATATCATTGAAAGTTTAGGAAACAGTCTTATCTAAAAACAATATTTTCTCCCTTGTATTATTTTCCTTAGCATAGCATGTAGTCATTGTATGTCATTTCCTGGTGTATATCTAATAGAGTGAATGTCCATCAACCATCAGGAAATCAGTAGAGTTGGCATGTCTGTTTAAAAACAATTGACGCCTAAAAACTATTAAACCATGGCAGTTTTATAGGCAAATATTAGGTTGAGAGGGGTCAACACAGTTTAAAGACAAAATGTTCTCATTTGATAATCACTGCTGAACATTAGTCAACTACATTTTTTATGACTTACACATACTTTATTCAGCACAAACTCTGACCAAACATCTGGGTAGTTATTAGTGGCAGAAACTTCAGGTTATTGTAGAAAAATATTTTAAACTTCAGGTTATTGTAGAAAAATATTCTCTTTAAAAAGGTAAGTGCAGGAAACACCTCATTTAAGAAACTGAATGGGACATTCAAATTATACGCCTACATTCTAATTTAATTTAATAGAAGCCATTGCTACACTGTATTAAGTGACGTGTTATAAGAACTTAAAAGTTTTTGTTTTTTCCCTAATGGGACCTTAACTGAAAACCCTAGTAGCCAGTCTCTATACTGTGGCCTGCAGAATCGCCTGGCTTTACTTTCTGTCAGCCCTTTTGAAAATGTGCCACCAAAAAAGAAGGGAAAAAATCATTTTAAACATTTTGCCAAATCGGTGAATTGACTAAAAAATACTTTATGCTGAACAGCACAAATAAACGCCCAAATCACTCCGCCTTTGCTGTAACAAACCACCCGTACATTAACAGGGACTAATAAAAAGCATCTGTTATGTAGAGTTTTTTGTTAACAAGATTTATTGAAACCAGATCACTACAGCTCTGTTACTCTGGGCCATCTGCTGGGATCTGGAAATACCTTTGTAACAGAGGACCGGATGTACTGATGCTAATCATTAAGACAGGGTTCTACCAGCACAAGATTTATTAGGACCTGTAAGTAAACAGCAGCTGAGAAAGGCTAATAGGAAGGCAATTCCGTGTGAAGATTGCTTACTTGTTCAGCAGGTCTGTCGTGTGCACGAGAGGCAATGGAGAGGCCTACATCTGCAGACTCTATTCCAAGTCAGCACAGTGACCAGAGAAAAAGGAGGAAAGTTGTGATTGAGTCCGTAGGGCTCAGTGTTATATGACATCGGTACAAAGTTAAATGCTCGTCCAAGTCAGCTTCTCAGAATCACTAGTCAGTAAAAAACCTTACTGTATCTCTGATCTCTCCACCTGCAGGTTTCTAACGCTATTTCTTAAAAAAACAAAGAAATGAAAAAAAAGAAAAGAAAAGAAAGTGCTTTTAGAAATAGAGCAATGCATTACTCAGTCAATAGAAATGAATAGCAGTCCTTCATTAACAAAGGAAATTGCCTTTCACCTCCATTTCAGAAGAGGAGATAAAGTATTTGTGCTGAAAAATTCCTTTTCTCTTTCACAGACTGCATGTTCTTGGTGCTCTGGGATAGCAGCTATAAGCAAACAAATAAATATAACCCCCCCCCCCAAAAAAAAAAATACAAAACCAGACTTTTTAACATTTTATCTTCTGTAAATCATAGGGCCATGTAATCTAGAAAGTTAAATGAAATTTATGTGACCAAAAGACTCCCTCTTGATTTTTACTTTTTATTTTTGTTTGCAATGTGTTCTGCCTTTTTAAAGAGCGTTTGTGAATTAATGTGAACAAAACTTAGCTTACTGGTATCTGAAAATCCCAGGCTTGTAGGACTTTTATATCAAACAAGATGATGTCATTGAGGCAGTCAAAGGTTCAAGGAAGAATTTTAGAAGAGCAACAGGAAAAGCAGAGAGCTAGTTTTCTTCTGAAGACTCTAGTAACATAAACGTTTGCATAGATCGCTATCTTTAAAAAAGATGCCAACATTCTTTTCTTGCCCAGCTAACAGACAGCATGAAAGAAAGTTGCTTAATCTAAAGCAGCCATCTATAAATCACAAGCGGGCCTACTGGTGTCATTACTTTGCACTTTTACATAAGTGGTTTTACTACTACAGCTCAAAGCAAGCTGGGTTTTAAATCATTACTACAGGGCATTTGATCATTTGGGGTATATTTTCCTACAGTTTTTAAAGTAGCCTCTTGAAAGAAAACAGCTGACACTAAGTACCTAGAGAGATTCATATGCTGAGACTTTTAGATACCAGTAATTAGTAAAAAAAATAATTGTGTTTGTAATAATCAACATTTGGAATGCAACTTGCATAACCTTATAATATCTTGAATACCAAACCTGCAAATTTCCCTATTGTAAACTTCCTAGAAAAAGATTAATTAAGCTTGAAACACATGTATCAGCTCAAAGAGTTTTTGTGGTGAGAGTTTAAATTTATATAATTCTCATATATTATTTTACCAAAAACGGGAGAAAAGGGTGTGTGATGTTTTCCTGTGACTTCACAACTTTGGGGGAGAAGCTGCTAGACCCTGTCAAGGCAGCCAGACCTTTTGAAAGGAACAGAATAGATGGAAATTTGAAACAAAATGTTCAGTAGAAAAGTTACAAATTGTGACAGAAAGTTTTGTTTTGTGCACAAAAGTCTATTTTACTGAGATTATCAAGTGTGTAATTCACATTTTTCAAGTATAGAAAAGTATTCAGATAGGGTCTTTTGCAAGATAATATTCTTTAAATACCATAGGATTTTTTAGGCATAAAATAAGGTGGAAATGTTTTATTGTGATAAATTGCCTTTTTTGTTAAAGATTTAATATCAATATCAAATTTTGATGACTATGATACTATGTCAGTTTTTCAGAGTTAAGATTCCCAATCTAAAGGGTGAAGTTGTAGAAAATTAATCAGTTGCTTCTTCTTGTCTATTTGAGTAAAATTATTATCTTAAATTAATGATTTATAAAATTTTTAACATGTTTTGAATTTTACAAATGTAAAACTATGTTAGAAATTCAAAAAATTTTCACAAAAATTCACAAAACCCTAAGAAACCAAAACTTACTGATCAAAGAGGAAATATTTTCTTAAATGTTAGTAATTAACATCAGAAATAAAGGCTCATAGTTCATCAATATGTTGTAATTTTTACCCTCTACTATTGGTAAATTAGTGTGGCATATGTATCCATAAAACATGTCCAGAATCTAGAAAAATTCCCTATGCTAGAAAAATCTCAAGGCCCCAGCTGCTTCCTTTTGTCTGCAAATGGTCAAACAGTGGCAGGAGAGGCATCCCTGATACCATCCCAAGCCACCAGCTTCGGGAGCTCTCACTCTACACCTGAAAGACAATATGTCTCGGGAGAGAGGCAAGTGTTCTCATTTTCTCTACCAAAATCTGAACTTTTTCTAGGTTTGCAAAAGAAGAAGAGAAGGAAAGGAAAGGAGAAAAAATACTTCCTTGGCTTTTAAAAATCAAGGAAGAAAAAAATCTGTTTGTTTTTAATTAACCTATAAATCTGTCTCAGCGTTTTGTACATCCTTTGTGCCATTGAACAAGCAATCCAGGTCCACAGTGCATCTCTGAAACTAGGGTCCCAATGCTTCCGAATTCAGAAATTCTGAGGATTTAGACAAGAACGTCAGAATATTGCTTATTGCTCCCTCAGGCAGGAGCTGGGCAGCACTGTCTGCTGCCCCTGTTACTGCTCCTGCACCATCACAGATGTGCCACCACATGGGAGAGAGGAAGGTCAAGGGTCATCCTGTGGGAAAGGGTAGGTTGCCACCAAGCGGATTGGAAAGGTTTGATTCTTAGCACTTTGTGGATTTTGGAGCTATGGATAGCGAGTAGCTGTAATATTCTTTTTAACTTATGAAATACCTCTCCCTGGAGAACTTTACCCTCATGATGCATTCAGAAAATATGGAGGTGTTAGTGCGACACTAGCGTAATATTGCCAGTTCTGAGTTTCAGGTTAGTCCTTCTTGTCATCTACTCTATAAAAGCGAAATATTAAAATTAACCGTTTCTCCGAGACAGGGTAAGCCACGCCCACCAGCCAATCAGAGCGGCTGTATGCAAATTAGCCCAGCCAACATGGCGGCCGCCACTCACGGACCTGAGTAAACAGCCCTTTCCATTGCGACAGGAGCGAAAGTGAAGCTGCGCCCGCTCAGCTCAGCTCCAATTAAACTGCCTCTAGCAAAACACAGCTTTGAAACAATGTAACAATCATAGAATCCTCCGGAGCTGAAGGAAAGAGCAGCTCGGGCCTCACCAGTAAAAGTAACAATTGTTTCATTATAGATGCTGGAAGTGAAGCAGAGGAGGCTTTGTTAGTTAGAAGGCCGCCTTAAAGGAACAGTGTATCAATTATAGAAGATAACCCCAGGCCTTAAAGGAACAGTATCAATTATAGGAGAGAAACCGCAGAAAACCTGTGTCCAGCCAGCCTTGCTGGGACGTTGGGTCAATGGGAGCTGTGGGCAGCCTTAAAGCCCGTCACCCAGGCTGGTCAGGCACGCCAGCAGGTGGACATCCCCCGAGGGGTCCCAGACTGCGAGAGGGCACAGGCCGGGCTGAGGGACCTCCCGAGTGCACAGAGCGGCTGCAGGGCGGGACAGCGCAGGACCCAGGACCC